>JABUQX010113325.1:25000-40000 GCA_015478945.1 Trachelipus rathkii
GTTGCTCACCATCCTAACATAACTTCACACAGTGGACTGTTCCTCACTCACACCATAACCTTACTCTTATCTACGTTTTACTTTCAAACCCCTCCTTTTAAACACACCCTGCCAAATCTTCTACTCTCAACCAATCCTCTCAAACTCTCTTCAAATTCGCCACACAAAACCAAATCATCCGCATATAATAGGTAGGGCACCTTCCACTCTCTTTCATTCTCTATCATTCTAAACACATTCCCTACTAACCCCCACTCTAATTCTTTCATAACCCCATCCACATAACAAATGAATAACCAAGGAGACTATTCAAGACTAATCCTCGTGCACTCACTACACCAGAGTAATATTATATTTATTAACAGAATAACTCGAGATAGACTCGGTTTAAAATATATATTTTGTTAGTCAAAAGCTCAATTTAGGTGAGGTAGCTTTAATATTATAGATAAAGTACGGGTAAAGGGCATATGATGAAGTATTAGTATTATGTTCTTACTTGGTTATATCAATATATATATATGGTATATATGGATGGAGTGGATTTATTTATTTAAAAATGAATATATAGGGTAAGGTGGTGAGGTGCAGGTTAGATGGTGTTTGAACATGATGGAGAAATGGAGGCGAGTGAAGGGTGCTCTACCTATTATATAATGCGATGATTTTAGTTTGTGTGGCGAAATCTGAGACAGTTTGAGAAGGATTGGTTAAGAGAGATATGGGACAAGCGTGTTAATGTAAAAAGGAGGTGTTTATTTGATTATAAAAGTAATAACGTAGTAAATTACAGAGAATATTTGATATTAAAGAAGTAAGTTTAAATATTGAGGTTAGTGAGTGAGGACAGTTACCTTCACGGATTGTGAAGTTAAGTTAGATATGGATTGAGCAGTTAGCGAAAAAGTGTTCTGTCATTTTTTAATTAATTTTTAAGGGATATGTTGGATGAAAAATGGGAAACGAGGAAATGATTTAAAAATATACGTATTAAGTAAGGTAAAAGTTTGTGAGATATAGGTACAGGAAGGATTGGACTGTGTAGTACATAATATTAATAAATATCAGTTTACGTTGGATGTGAAAGGGACTATAAGTATTTACGAGTGATGCATTTATATTAAGAGTCATAATTAATAGAAGGGTATATAATTGTTTACCAAACTAAATAAATATATGTGTATTATATATGTATATATATGTAACCTATGACATATACTATGGTCATGACTAATTTAGAAGTTATTAAGATCTTAAATGGTAGCAAATTGTGTTTCAGATTTGAATTAAACATTTATAAGGGCGGTGTTGGTGTGGGGGAAAGAATATAATTATATGATAAAATGATGGAATGAACCGGTATTAGAAGAGTTTATGTATGTGGTGTGATAAGAAAGGGTATAAAATTATATGAGAGATATTAATGTAAAGTACGAATTGAGAATGGAGTTTGGTACTAATAGGAGAAAGTGAGATGAATGATAGTTGCGGTTGGTTAGTCGGTATGTTTGAGGTTAGTGGTGTGGAGTGGGTGTGGTAGCTCGCGTCTGGGTGGAGTGCGGCGATAGATAAGTGGAGTTGATAGGTTCTAGTAAGTAGGATTGTTGTCAGTGGAGTAGTATGTGTGAGTGTGTCGGTGGTAGAGTGTGCGAGTAATGAGAGGTTGATGACTCAAGAGAGAGAGGTCGGACGGGAGAGGGTGATTGTAATGGGGTAGGATCGATGAGACGGGCAGGGGACGGCATCGGCCAGAGAAGTCTGGTGAAGAACAGGGGGGTGGTGGTGGTGTTCTTAGCTTCGGGGCGTCTAACTGTTAACTATCCTACTCAGTGGAAAGGAGGTAAAGTAGAACGCGGCTTTGTCGAATCTGAACACAAAATACACAATAATATGATATGAGTTAATGTGCCTATAGTCCTCGAGCGTATCGTATCACGGTAATTGATGCTAAAATATATCTAAAAACACTGCTCTAGAATATATATCTGAATCAATTTTGTGTGTGTATATTTGTATTTATGTGGATCTCACACTTTTAAAAAATGTGCAAGTGCCAAAAAGTTAGTGAGGATTTTTCCGGGAAGTTTGAGAACAGAAAAGCTCTTTCGAAGAGTTGTATATTCATCATATTTATCGATATTCCGAGAAGAATATATGAGTAGTCAAGGTTGTTAAATTATTTATCTTCTACTGAGTATTCTTATTTTATTTCCATGGGAGTGAGTAATATACCGGGTGTTGCTAAGGCATAAAGTATTCAACACAAATATTTTTTCACGAAATCTCTTTTCAAATTTAATCTTTATTTAATTGAATTATACTACTAGTACTATATATATAATATATATATATAATATAACCTACTAGTTCACTTGGTGATAATGATAGTGGTGTGAGATATATGATGATTATGATTAGATGCTGATTATAATATTATATATAATAGTAATTATTATATAAGATTAATTAATATATATATATATATTATATCTTTATATAATATATATTTAATATATATTAATATATTATATATATATAATTAAATAAATAATATATATATTATATATATATATATTTATTTATAATAATATTATACTATGATATATATATATATATTATATATATATATATATTATTAATAATTAATAATATATATATATATTAATATATATATATATATTATTAATATATAAATATATAATTTAATATATATATATTATAATATATATATATATATATTAATATATATATATATATAATATAATATATTAATATATATAATAATAATATATATTATATAATTATATTATATATATATATATTAATAATATGTAATATAATTATATATATATATCTCTTTCTTTCTTCAAACCTACGCTTATTTTCCCTCATAAGAATTGGGAGTAGGATAGCTAGTCATTAACATAAGCATGCTATGAAATAGAAAAGCAGTAGAGTAAGTTATGAACAAATGTCGAAAAGAAATGAGTGCACTCAGTGTCATCTTTTACTCGTGTGAGCTACACTTCACTTGTACTCACATTTAATTAGTTGAGAAATATAGCTGTCAGTATCTCAAAACAGACAGAAAATCCACTCCTCCTAAAGCTTCAATGTAACGCGACGGACCCCTCACATAATTGAGTAAATCTAGTCAATGTAAGAGGTTTCATTATATACCCATTATGAGCCCAGAAGTGGGTACCACAACCATTAGTACCTTAGTCAGCATAGAAAACTACCTAGCCATTTACTCACTCCTTATAATGCGCACTTTATTCTCTGCTTTATATAATATACTCTGAGCTCAATAGGAACTCTACATTTCCTTCTCTATACAGTAAATTTGTTATCACCGAACTCATATCACACAATCCACTTTCTTCTTCGGTCTCTATACTATGGCACGCTGCGAGTCTGGGTCTTATTTCTCTGACTGACCAAACCACTCTGTATGCAGAAGATTCTCTATTATTCTTCCACATAATTTTACAGGCTCTTCAAGGACACAGAGAATCTGTATACACAGTTCTATAGCCGTCTGGCACTAGCTGAGACTGAAAAGGTTAACTATCTGTTGCTCATCTATGTTAAAAATATTTACTTTATTTAGTTTATGTATTATTTCTGGTCTTATTGAGACATGGGAAGGTGAAATAAATTATAGCAGCTCAATAATTATACAAGTTTACGTTACGCCCTTTTCTTGCACTATATCGCTACTAGGAGGTCAAAAGGTAATGTTCTATATGTTAAAGTTTAAGCGGTACATTACGAATATTACAACTCTTTTTTTATATTTTTATTTTTTTCTTCTCAACACCAAAAATCATGTTAAGGCTCTTCTTACTTAACATACATAGTTCTCTATCTTGACTTATACGAAATAAAATATTGTTCGAGGTTCCGGATCCATCGCTAGGACGATACATGCGATTGAACTTTATACACATCTCTATCAATATATCTATATATTTCAATGGAACTACAGGCGCATCACTAGCACCAAATACACAACTACACACACACACAGGGTAACACAATACCCTCATGGTAAGACTCTAGCCACGTCAAGACTAGTCCTATTACATTCACACACAACCACACACACACACACCAAACACGCACTATTCAACATGCAAACACCACCATGCCAACCCCTTCTCATACCACTCTCACCAAACTCCACTACTACACACTATTAATATATATATATATATATGATATATATATTACTACAGCATAATATTATTCACTATCTACCGTATCTACCCTTCTTATCTATATCAAATACACATACTTATATATTACTATAAATTAATTTTAAACACTCAAGACACTTATTAATATTACTCATAAGCATTCAGATCACTCATAATATTATATATAACCATGCCACTACTTAACATACACTCAATCACACGTGAGGCAGAATTACGTCAATCATCGGACAACAATAGAGGAACTCTTATCGCTCTCTCTATATCATTTTATATTTACTCATTCTACACTACGCTCATTTTACACTACATCACCACCATTAATCTAAAATTAGTCATTTATAAATTCTCTATGCGAGCCACTCTCACTCTCATACTTACTCACATAAACTCCTATCATTATCACAGATTCTCGCTGTACGACTCTCTCATGAAACAAAATAGGACAGCAGTACACCTTCAGTTGCCCTGCTAGCCGCTCAAAATTCATCGCGCTATTTCACTCACATAGAATGGGTAGGTGATAGCATCTCTGCACTCTCGGGTCAACATATACTATAATCATCGCTATTCTTATACTATCATTCATAATACGAATCCTAATATAATTATTCTCATATAGCTACATATTATATATCACCCTTATAATCACTATATAATCGAATTCTTTTCTATAAATCTACTCCACATCTCATTAATACAAATTTAAATAACCAAGGAGACATAACACAATCACCTTATACTCATACTCCTCAATCTATAAATTACCTTAAAATACCTCAATCAACACTATTGAGGTGAGACTACCTATTATCTATAATACTCGTTTTATAATCATATATCATATGTACATTATATTCATACTATCTGATCATTAATACTATACTCATTTATTGATTCTTCAATCTCATGTATAAGCCTATACACCAATCCAATCACACGCATATTAAATATACTTACTATTAAATTATAAATACCTATGTATATATAATATTAATATAATATATACAGACCTATTATTTAACTTATATATATATCATATCACGCTACTTGTATGTATAAATATACCATTAAAATAAACCTATAAATTTATAATAATTTTTATATCTTCTATTCTTACCTATCAATATTTATCTTCAATCATTTTTTGTTATTCATATATATATTATTAAAGTAATTTGATCCAAAAAGCATTTACCTTCTACTAACTTTAATATTACTCACCTATCATCAGTATACTAACCTATATAGGTGATCTTTATATACACAATTACATATCTATTACTATAAGTTAATAACTCTGAACTATAGTATAGTACCTTCTATTTTACGGATACCAAATAATATACCTTTAAGCATTATTAATACTTCCCTATAATACAACATACTCAATAATACTATTATTATTTCCCTATAATATACTAATAATTTCTATACAGTTATTCATATATATAGCTAATCTTATATTCACTAGGTATAAATTCTCCTTATACCATATATCACTATTATATATTTATAAAGTAGAGTATATCTTAATATTAGTATAATCCATGTGAGGCTATTCACTATCCTTCCAATCTCTCTTATGAGATAGAAAGCTATATTTTATTCTGCACATCCTTTTGAACCATACTATTATATCCGGACTTCAAATATAAATATAGATTTTATAACTCGATACATCCGCTTATTATCACTCCCTCAAGAGTACTTATAGGGATTGTTTTTGCACATATTCACTCAGGCCATTCACTGTTTTTATCTTAGCTTCAATTTTGTTAACACACTTAAATGTTGCCTTTCATTTACTACATTTCGTATAACATTTACATTTCAATTTACATATGTCAGATAATAATTAATGAAAAGTTGCGCGATATATAAAAATCTTTCTATAATCCTGAAGCATTTAATTTTACTGTCTCGTTATTCCAAAAAATCTCTACCGTCATATATGTCTTCACCGAAGTTTAGCATTATATAATAATATTTTAAATTTTTTATTCTAATGATATATATATATATATATTATATATATATATATTATATATATATATATATATATAATATATATTATATATTATATATATATTATATATATATAATATATATATATAATATATTATATAATATATATATATATATTATATATTATTATATAACATAAAAGCTCATCTTTTATTTAGGGAAGAAGTTTCGTAATTATTTTTTCTTTATATTTTCAAAGCTAAAATTAAAAAAAATATATAATAATAAATACCTTATAAGCTATCAGTTAGAAAACAGTCCTCTTCTTCTTCGACATTTACTCTATATATTCTAACTTCTTTAATTTAGGACATAACCTCATTTCCACTATACTTCACTTCTTGCTCTTAACCAAAACTTGCTCTAACAGCAAATCAGATCTATCTACAATGTATCCCATCTTCCTATCATCCATTGTCACTTCTTATCCAAAGGTGGTTGCTGTGCTTATCGATCAACAGCAAACTAAGTCTCTTCTAACTTTAATTTGACTTTTTGTATTGTCTCGAATTATTACTAAGCTTATCATAATACCTTTGCTCTCTCTTCAAATTGGTACAAATATAATTCTATAAAACTTTGTTCCTTCAATTTAACTCTTAACATAATCAAGTGTCTTATTTTCTTTTGTTATGAGAAGCAGAATAGAATGACTCATTCTTTCGTTTTTTTCTTTTTATGAAATTATCATTCTTTGTAATTTATATTTTTATCCCTACAATTTATTTTCTATAAGATTCAAAATACATACTATATCACGTATTCAGGCTGTAACGAAAGGCGTTCCCGAGCAACACCGGTGCCTAAATCTCAATATAATTACTCATTATATTATTTAAAGCAGATTACCCCTTATATATATCATTACTAATTTCTATTAACTATACTTTTACGTCATGATTTACCTCATTTCCAAGTAAAGATGACTTTATCTACTTAATATATAACCCTTGTAATTGTCCTACATTTCATTATAAATACTACTTTATAACACAAACTGGTTATACATTATATTTATCACTCTTACTTGAGATTATTATCTCTACTTACGTATGGCTCATACCATTTTATAAGATTTAATTACGTCTAGTAATCTGTATGGTCCACACACACGCAAATCTCTCTTTTATTTAATTTTTTTTGTAAATTAAGAACAAAAAGAGTAATTAATTATTAATTTTATGCCTCACCGAGTTGTTGCGGGGAAGCGACGCCGAGTAGCCGCTGTGCATACACTTTGTGTTGCAAAATGATCCTACGTGCATCATGTCAATTGTTGCCCTCTTTTAGCACACTATCGAAATATTCGCCTTATATTTAAAAAAAAACCAGTGTACGACTTATAAACAGTAGTGTAGGTATAATATATCCGTAATATATTCCTCTGAAAATCAATACATGTTTTTGTGTGTACATAAAAACATATTTAATATAAATGTGAACTTCATATAAATACACCTTTATTTAAATATACGCTGTTAACATTCTTCGGATCCTATCTGAAAATCATGTCCGTTTATCCTCACTACTTAATTCGCCACAATTGTTAGTATCATTCTAGCAATATATTATAAAGAAAAATGCAGCAGAAAAGATAAACCACTAGCCGAGGCTATCCCGTAAACTTTTATAGCAATAGGTCCTACTCATATACTAACACTATTTTTGATTATGCCTCCGATTACCTCTGAGCTCTTCATTGTTAGCCATAATACCTCATTGAACGATATAATAATTAAAAAAGAAATATACTACACAAGAAAATCAAATACACTGACTGACTCGTAAAACACTATAACAGGAGCTATATTATTATATACTAACAATTACTAAATACTTATGAATATATTATATTATATATATACTATTTGAGCTGAGTAAACCTATACTTTATTCATATATATACTTTAATATATCATACTCTATTATTAATATTTATTAAATATAGTATATGTTTCTGCATATTGGTGCTGAAGACTAATCAGAAGTACTGGCGTACTGCTTCGGTCGAAAGGATCCATCGAATTGGCAGAACGCATATCAGAGGTAATTTTTCGGGAATTACTACTGTAATGAAACTCACAGAACTCATTCTATTTATATTTCATTCAGGAATAGAGCTGAATCTATTTATTCTCCGTTATAGCAGAAAACTCCTCCCTCCGCAGACTCATAATATAAGATTCTCGGTCGGCTATATCTTCAGGTTCTTATATTTGCATATATCTTTCGATTAAAATATCGTGCTCATTCCTAACTTATTTTCTTCCTCTTTGCCTCCTCTTTTTTTTCCGACGATTCTGTCCCGTTTTTATCTTCTAAGATTGATGAATTTATTCGCTCAAGAGTTGCTTCCGACTCCACTTCAACCGATAAAGAATTTATACCTATACTTCACTTCAATTCTTTTTTGACTGACATTTATGATTTAAGCATAGACATTTGCTATCTAAAGCAATAGTATCACAATTTGCCATGCATCAGAGCAAAAGCGTATGGCCCTAACTGTATTGTTTCTGCGGTTCTCGAAACTTAAGCTTCCTATGTTCTGTACCCAATGTTGGTGGAGACTCTGTTTTCGTCTCTCTGATTATCAACTCTCTTTTTCCGCGCGCTTCTATCTAGAAATTTCCTCTGATTAAACCGTTGACGAAAAAAGGGAACACTTCTAAACCCTCAAACTATCGTATTATTCCCAACCTTATTAACTACTCGGTCACATTTTTAGAATACCAATGTTGTTTCTCATAATTCACTAAACCGGAAGATTTGAATAACGTGTATTATAATGCTGCATACATCGATTAAGTACTACAAAACTTCATATGCTCAGTGGTTTCTAGCAGAAAGACTCTCACACTGCTGTGATATACTTTTTCGGCGTTCTTTCTTCCGAATTTTATGATATCCTCCGTCCTATCTTGCCTACTTTGTGGATTGAATATCTTTTCAATATATAGGCTTTCTGAGTTACAGATAATCTAAAGATGATTGCTATATAAGTAATCTATTGTAGCACATAACTTTTAATAACTTTATATCGAAAATATTTTCAACTACTACTTATAATATTAGTAAACTGAATTATCTCTATCAGATAATAATCATGTCTACTTATATACTACTTTATGTGATTTCCAACTATTAAAGTCTAGTTGTATGGACCTATGAAGCATCGTTATTTTCGCTCAATTGCATTCACTAATTAGTGCAATATCTATGAGTGGTGAATAATAATAATCAAGTGATATTATAATAATAATAATTCTGTTTAATAGTACACTCAATAGATTCTCCACACCAGCAACTGACATAATAATAATAATAAGAGGATATAATATAATTAATCACATAATTAGTCACATATTGAAAAGTAATGGAATGAACTAAGTAAATATTAGAGTTAAGAATGAGATAAATACAATAATAGGATAATAGCATAGTTTAATGAGTAGGCTTGGTTAGAGGATGTGTGCGATAGCATACATTCTATTTTACTATTCTCGTAGCTATAATAATAATAACGATATTTACACCGTAAAATTCATCGATTGAATGCGTAAATAAATAGAGTTAGAGAAGAAGAAATAAATTATATTTTAGGTTTTTATGGATTATTACAACAGTAGCGTATGGTAAATGAGACGTGTAATAATATGGGGAACAGGCACATATAAGGATTTCCGACCTTTATTGTATTTATAATTGGGACAGAGAGAACAAATTTGTTTCCAATGCCACAAAAATTCAAATGAATTTATTTATCTACTCTGCACAATCGTTATTCAAGGCAACTAGATATAAATATATTGGAAATACACATTTCAAACTTTCTTTTACTTTTAATTTTCTTAATGTTTCCTTTTCTCTTAATATTTCATGGAATACCAAATTGTTTCTCTCGTTATAAAAGATTCTAAGAAATTAAGTGAGAATTCTCAACATCTTTTCAATTGCTTAGTCTTTATAAAGTTGTCTTGCAAACACCATTTATGGAGTATGCATTACATATCAATGACAGTTCCATTTATACATCTCTGCGTCAAAGGGCGGAATCGATGAGTCTAGATTTTTTCGTTTTATCAAATCTCTTATTTTCGCAGGTTCTCTCCAACCTCCAGTCTCCGAATTGTCTTATTTCATTAGTCATTTATAGTCAATGTTTCACTGGAGGTTTCACTTCTGAGATCTTTAGCTAGCCGTATTATTCGTCGAAGGGGACTCGTAAAGCTTCTAACCAAGATCTCATCTTTTCCCTGTCTAGTTGTCTGGTTATGTGATCCCTGACTTAAATATCCAATATGCCCATTTCTTCATGTACTTTAGTAATAAATTTTGAAATACAATTCCTCCTTCCATTGACCCATTCATTACCTTTAGCTTATATCGTTTTTAATTCCCATCCCTCTCTTGTGGACATCGTGTGAAGACCCGGACCAATTTCCATAAAAGAAAGGTCTTTATATATATATATAATTATATATATTATCATATATATATATATATATATATATATATAATATATATATATATTAATATATATATATATAGTATATATATATATATTATATATATATAATTGTGTATAGAAACATAAATATATATAAAAAAAATATATATATATATATATATATATATATATATATATATATATATATATATATATATATATATATATATTATATATATTATATATATCTATAATATATATATATATATATATATATATATTATATATAATATATATATATATATATATATATATATATATATATATATATATATATTATATTATATAAGAATTATATATAATATTATATGATATATATATAATATATAAATATATATATATATATAATATTATTTTAGTATATAATATTGATTATGAAGAATTTCTTCGCTTGGTCATATGGCGACAAGAAATATCAACACAGTCATTTTTCGTTTGCTTTTATTACTCCCTGGACCAGCGTTGGATGTCTATGGCCTAGGAAAAAGCAAGATTTCTGGAGACTCTGGGAGAACGAGTTTTTGAGCCTAGATGGATTAGGAAGATGCTTAGTTTCTATCTGATAAGGGCGAAACCCTAGCCTGAGCGTGTTTTAACTCGAGTGACTGGCGTCCGAACATTGTAGGATCACGGCAGTTAAATCAGGTCTTCTAAGATTCTACCGTAGGGTTAAGAGTTTCGGCCAGAAGAAGAATGCACGGCCTCAACTGAACAGCGCGAAAGCTCTCCTGGGAGTTGTGTATACTATAATATTATTATTTATATATATATATATATATATAATATGTATAAATAATACTATATATATATATATATATAGATATGTAATATAATATATATATATATATATATATATATATATATATAATTTACCCGTTGCCATCACTCACGGGCAGGGCCCTTTCAAAGAAGGAGGCAAAAAACAAACGAATGTTAAACCAACCCAATCCCTTGACTAACGCAATTCCCTTAGTCTCTTCTTATTACAACATCTTCTACTTAAATTTTTTTATAATATAACAAGAAGTTGTAAGGTAAAGATGGTAAATATAAATAGTAAATTATCGATCTTGGCCTTTATTTTTATTTTTGGGATTTAGGTGCTAGGAAAATAAATTCTGAATTTATTATTACGATTTTGCTTACACTATTGTGTATGAAAACATACCTTAAATTGCAAACCATCCTTTCTTGGTCATCAAGATGTTAATTGATTGATGTTTACCACTTCCCATTTGCTTGCAGAAGGATGACCATCCAAGCTCTTCAAACTTCCATTGACTTCATGGAAAACTTGAATCCAAGAACTGTTCTGTGAACTGAACTGAACTTTTGACTGGATTTTTATAACTGATTGTATTAAAAAAAATTGCCAACTCAATTTACATTCGTTTTGGATCTTAATTGGTGGAATAATTTACTTGGTTGTTTTGTGTACAAAACTTCTTGTACACTTTAATAATTTCCCACCCCTTACTATTATATACAAATATGAAAACCTTTTTTTCATTTTGGAAAAAAATCCTAACAGTCAATCTTAGAGGCGTGTTAGTTGTGAGAAGAATTGATAAAATGAGGAATGAACGCATTAGGGAGTTATGTGGTGTGAAGAAATAAATAAATGAGAGAATAAATGAAAGTACATTCAGGTGGTTTGGTCATGGGGAGAGGATGGATGGTAGTCGGTTGGTTAAGCGAATGTATAGTGATGATTGTGCTGGGAATCGATCGGCTAGGAGACCGAGGAAAAAGTGGATTAAGCCAGTAAAGGAATGCCTGGAGGAGAGAAATGTGAGTTTGGCAGAGGCGAGAAGAAAGGTGCATAATAGGAGTGAATGGCGGGTGAGGGAGTATGGTTGCTTCCCACCTGAGCCAAGGGATGAACCCTGCATTGACGAGATACCATAGTGAGGGTCCTTCGCAGTTCTGTGAAGCCCTAGGGTGGATTTTTCTGAATGCGATAAGTTCTCACTTAAAGGTATAAAGGGTAAGGTAAGGCTGGGCTTTCTTTTCGACTTGTGTCATATTCTTCTATTACTTTTCTGTTTCCAGTGCGTGTGACGCACCTTACCCCCATTCTGGGGAAAGAAGGTGGGTGATGATGATCAATGGTGGATATATATAATATTATATATATAATATTATATATTATATATATAATAGTATAAGTATATATTATATATATATATAGTGTGTAGTAAATTATATAATATTATATATATATATTATAGTATATATATATATATATACTAGCCTCCCATTTTAATGGTTCGCGCTTTCTCTTTTCGCGTTCATCATAGACCACTCATGACCTCCAGAACATTTAACCCGACACCACCCTTTATCAACATATCACATTAGGCATTACTTATTTGCCACACCCCCTCTTCTAGAAACATCTTACAGACATCCCTATCCCTTATATCCCTATGTATGGGGGAGAAAGAATTGCCCAGCATCGTATGTCCGCTGAAGTTTCCGTAGAAGTGAAAAAGGGCATCGGTGTAATCTAGGGTTGATCTGTCCTCACTACCCACTTATCTTTTTGCCAGGAATGCTAATGCATGCCTCGGAGAAGTCGTGATTCGCCGAAGCGGCCTTCTATCTTCGCGAAAATTTGAATGCCGTATGGGTACTGAATATGTCATGCAATAATATGTTGAGGAGAAGAGGAGGAGAGAGGTGATGGATGTATTTAGAAACGGCAAATTTGATTTGCTCACTGTGACGGAAACAAAGAAGGAAAGCGGTGAAAATGATGGTGTGGTGTGAAATGTGTGTGTTGTGGTGTGGAAAGGAATGAGTTGAGGGGAGAGAGAAGGCAGCTTGCAAATTCTGATCGGCTGACTTGTGGCACAGAGCTTATTGGTAGAACTTTTGTGTGTCAGTAGTAGAATCTAATGGTTAAAATTTAAGTTTTGAAAAGGTCAAGGTATGTGTGGTTGTAATATGGTCGCATTTGAGGGTAATGTTAAACAAAACGTGCGAGATTTTCTGGGTAAACCGAATGAATGTTTTGGATGGGGTGAGTAGAGCTTCAGATTGATGTGTTGGGTGACCTAAATGGTTGGATAGGTAATAAAAAAAGAGATGATATAACATGTGGTTTTTGGGTGTCGGGAAAAAATGAGAATACTAGGAAAGGTGATTGATTTCTGTGAGGGAGAGGTATGTGTATAAGTAATACTTTCTTTTAACATAAGAGTATTTTCATAAGTAAACTAGAGTTGGTGTAGGTAGAAATAGTACGAAGTGAAAGTTATGATTGATTTTGTGTTGGTGAAGGGAGATGTTGAAGTATGTATTGCATGTTAAACATAAGTGGGTAGTTAGAATGGGATTATGCGGATCATTATGGTTGTTTTATGCAAAATTTAAGTTAGTTTGGGGGCTTTGATGGGAGGAAAAGTGATAAGGAAGGTGTGCGGCAGATAAGTGTGGAGAAGTTAAGTGAACAAGGTATAAGGATAAATATTAAGAGCGCTGCAGTAATCAGTTGAATGTAGTAAACAAGTTTGAAACTGAACTAAATTGGGAGCAAATTTGAAGGAAGCAGTTGCTAGCAATGGAAAGGAAGTATTGGATGGTGCTAAAGTAACTAAGTAAGAATGGTTAACAGTGAGTAGTGAATGAAGAGGATGCAAAGTTAAAAGTAAAAAAGAAGCAAGGTTTGAATGTACAAAAGCAAATGATGAAGTTCAAAAAGAAGATGTTTGGAATTACATAATGAGGAAAAGAGGAAATACTAAGGTGGAAGGAAGAGCGAAAGGTTAAGAATGAGAATAAGGGGAATCTGCTTAGAATAAATGAATAGGGATGGTTCTTTCGAAACTGATGAAATGGATGTGAGTGGAGTGTGGAAAGAACACTTCGAAAATCTGCATATCATTGGCAATAATGAAGAGGTGATATTGAATGTGTGTGGGTTTGATGGGCAAGAAGGAATAGTATTTTGGATGAGGTATTAGTAAGGAGGAGGTAATGGGTAGAGTGAGAAAGTTTGAAGAAGCGGTAAATCTGCAGGTATAGATGAAATTACTGGTGAAATGATCAAGAACGGAGGCGAGATGATGATTGATTGGATTTGGAAATTGTGTAACAAAGCGTTTATGGAAGGTATAGTTTCGAGGGATTGGAGGAGAGTTGTAATAGTACCCTTATGTAAGGGAGATAATGGTAACTGTAGGAATTATAGGGGAATTAGTTTGAGTGTTGCAGGGTAGATATATCTGGTGTTTTGGT
>JABUQX010113325.1:45000-54781 GCA_015478945.1 Trachelipus rathkii
ATATATATTATATATATATATATATATATATAATATTATTATATTTTATATAGTATATATAATATATATATTATATATATATATATATATATATTATATATATATAATATATAAATATATATATATATATATATATATATCTATATATTATATATATATATATATAATATATATATATATATATATATATATATATATATATATATTATATATATATATATATATATATATAAATATATATATATATATATATATATATAATATATATATATATATATATATATATATATATATATATTATATAATATATATAAATATAATAGAGAGAGAGAGAGAGAGAGAGAGGAGAGAGAGAGAGGAGGAGAGAGAGAGAGGTGAGAGAGAAGAGAGAGAAGAGAGAGAGAGAGAGAGAGAGAGAGAGAGAGAGAGAGAGAGAATACTTACTACACATATATTTCCCCTCACAGAAATCAATCACCTTATTACCATTCTCCTTTTTTTCCACAACCCCAAAGGCAACTGTTATGCCAACCCTTTTTCGATCACTTATTCACCCATTTATGCCGGTCTTTCATTCAGATCTTAAAAGAAAACCTCACATTCCTCCATATTCTCTTCAGATAGATCATATGATAAAACCAAGTGAACCCTATCATTATAATACAAATTTAACCACTAGTATTCCAGTTTTCATACAAAAAATATCCACCATAGGTCTGTGGCACAAGATACTCATCAGAATTCACAACTTCTTCTTCTTTGGCTCCACTCATATCTCTCTCCACTTACCAGGCACGCACACATTTTACGAATCCACAACACTCGCCCTGTCACCACTTCTATTCAGCTTTGTTTTTCCGTACAGTAAGCAGATCAAATTTCCCCTTTCTCTTATACATGCATCTCTTATACATTACTAGAGGTTTCACATAGTTTCGCCGATAGATAAAAGGTAGCTTACGACCATCACGACCAGGTCCTAGGTATGCATGATCATTCCTAGGGAAAAAATAAGTGGTAGCGGACCCCCTACCACAGCTAGCACTATATATATATATATATAATATAATATATATAAATAGATAATATTATAAGTGGACGTTATATATATCTCTATTTACTACTATCTCTATAATATTTACTTAATATATTAGTATCGACTACGCTATCTTCATAAATATATATATATATATATTATAACTGATTATATTATATATATGTGCGTAACTCAACATAACCTTTACTTAATATATATATATATTATAGCTTATATCATAGTATATATATCTGATCATTTTGTCGTATAGCCACTATTATATATATATATATACTCTATAATAGTATATATATATATATATTATATATATATATATATATATATATATATATATATATATATATTGTCTATAAAACGTGTACTCATATAAATAAAAATACAAAAAATATGACTTTATACGTATATATATATCATATATATGAGTATGTGTATGTGTGTTCTTGAGGCATGGTATGATCACTCCTCAGCGGAAGATCATTATATATATAATAATATATATTTATATTGTATTACTATATATATTAATAATATGTCTCTACTAATATATATAGATATCTGTATCTATATTTAGGTATAGAAGATCCGCATAATATATATAATGTACATAGTATCCTTATATAGTGATATAATATATATATATATATATAGGTGAAATTTTGGTTTAAAGCCACAACTATCATCGATCCATATCTCAAAAACTACAATAGCTACAGGGAAAAGGAATACATTGCTGGAATGCTGGTCCAATTTTAGTGCGGAAAATGTAAAAAAAATAAAAAATATATAAAAAAATAAAATAAAAATAAATAAATATTTAAAAAACTAAAAAAGCAAAAGAGAAAAGGAATACATTTTTGGGATCCTGGAAAATTTTACATAGGAAATGTAAAAAATAAAAAAATAAAAAAAAATTATTGTTACATAATTATAGATAATATGATTAGAGAGCCTATTTAGAGACCTTTTATTGGTTACTCGTTAAAATAAATAGACTTTCTATTAAATTTTGCTTTTTTTTTTTTTACTAAAGAATACCCCAAGGGTATTCCGCACCGATGGCAGGAGTCGGGGTCTCTCGGCCTTCCTGGGAACTACGGGGTAGGACTAATTCCCCCCCTCCGGGGAGGGTCTCCGGAACCCCCCGCTCTTTGGTATTTGGGTGTCGCGGGGGTTCCTCCGCCCCTCCCCTACGGGGTATGGAAAACGTCCCCCCCTGTGTTTCCCGTCGGCTCGAATTGCCCCCTAATACATTGGCCGTGTAATATCTTTACAATAATATATAATATACTATGTCCCTCTGCTCCTAAAAAAAAAAATAGCCAATATATTTATTTTATTATTTATTTATTTATTTTTTCTTTTACATTTTTTTTTTTTTAAAATTTTTACAGGATTCCAAAAATGTATTCCTTTTCGCTGTTATCTATTGTATTTTTTTAGATATTATTTTTTTTTTTTTTTTTTTTTTTTTTTTTTTTTTTTTTTTTTTTTTTTTTTTTTACATTTTCCTAACTAAAATTTTACCAGGATTCCAAAAATGTATTCCTTTTCGCTGTAGCTATTGTAGTTTTTCAGATATGGATTGTGCATTTGCTTTCTTATAAGACAAAATTTTCACTATATATATATATATATATAGATATTATAATATATATATATAGTATATTATATATATAATATATATTATATATATATATATATATATATATATATATATATATATTATATTATATTATATTTTTATATATATATATGGGTCCGTGTGTGTTGTGGTTGCAGAGATAGTAGTGTGTGTTGTGTGTGTGTGTGTGTCTGTGTGTGTGTGTAGTGTGTGTGTGTGTGTGTGTGTGTTGAAAATGAAGTAAGATTATTTAGTTTGTTTTTAATTTCGCTAGGCTTTGCCAGAAGTGAAGAGAAAAAAGATAAGTAGGGAGAACTAGAGATACAATGAGAAGGAAAGTAAAAATAAAAGGCTAGAGTGTGTTGTGTTTGGTGTGAGTGAAGAAGAAGAAGGAATATAAAAAAAAAGAAATTTGAAACGAGCGGCGTTTCTATTTCTATTAATTAATGACCAAATTAACTCTCATTCCAAAGGTTTGCCCGTCAGTCATTTTTTAAAACGCCTAAATCATACTTTTGTTTCCTTTCCCTTTATTGACAAAAACCTTTTCGAAGCTTTTTCGCTTTGCCTCTTTCGGCGCCTTGGGTTAACCACGTCTTTTCTTTAGCAAACAATCGTCTGAGGAGAGCACCGACAGATAATCGTCTAAGGCGAGCACGGAGAGATAATCGTCTGACGCGAGCACCAAGAGATAATCGTGTGAGGCGAGCAGTACATGAGCAGAGATGAGATAACTTAGAGACAAAACACTCCTCTGGTAATCTCAGTCCCATTTTTTTTCTTGCTCTTTTTTTAACTCCTGATATTTGAAGTTAATTCTCTTCTAAAATGATAATAATATAAATCTTGAAATGATAAAAAAATCGAAAAAAAAATCCCTGGTCTAAATAAGTAAGTTAAAATGTATTTTAAAATATATATATATATATATATATATATATATATATATATATATATAAATATATATATATATATTATATATATATATATATATATATATATATATATATATATATATATATATATATATATATATATATATATATATAATATATATATATATATTATTATAATATATATATATATATATATATATATTATATATATATATTATATAATATATATAATAATATATATAGTATATATATATATATATAAATATATATATTTTATATATATATATATATATATATATATATATATTAACGGTTATATATATATAGTATATATATATATATATATATATATATATATATATTATATAATAAGTAAGTTAAAATTATATTTAAAATATATATATTATATATATATATATATAGTATTGTCAAAAAATTTATTTAAATATTATGAGATAGAAAATAATAGATTTTAAAAGTATTTTTTTTTTAAACGCCTTTAAATTACTCAAATAAGTAAGTTGAGCTTAAAACAATATAAAAAGAGAGAAAATCATAGAAAACAAAAAATATCAGCGCAGCTTGTGTCTCAGTAGTAGTAGGGCCCGGATATCGGACTAAGTACCTGCTCCTGACCTTTTTGACCTTTTCTGACCGCGACCTTTTTTGAGCTCGAATTTTTACCTGACCTTGACCTTTTTTTGGCCTTCACTTTTTTTGGGCCTTGACCTTTTTTCGACCAACCCTTTGGTCTTCCATGGGTCATTTTTGGCCCACGGATGTTGGCGTTTTTTTGGCAAACCTAATTTTGGTGGCAAACCCTAATTTTTGCAACCCTTCGAAGAAGGGTTGCGCCAAACGGTTGCGTAAGCAACCGTTGTACGTATTGCCCCCCTATTTTGCGCCCCCTAATTTTTTCGACCATGGGTCAATTTTTGCCCACGGTAATTTTTGATCTTCATTTAGGGGCTTAGCCCTATTTTTTGATGTCTTAACCTTTTTTGTCCTTCCCCTTTGCTCCAAAGCTTGACAGATACCATGGGTCAATTTTGACCCAGGTTAATTTTTTGTCCTTCATGGGTCAATTTGACCCACGGTAAATTATTGTCCTTCTTTAGAGGCTTAGCCCTTTTTTGATGTCTTAACCTTGTTTGCCCATGATATTTTTCGTCCTTAACCTTGCCATATACCATGGGGTCATTTTTGGCCCCGCTAATTTTTTTATCCCCTCGTGCGCCCACCCGTCACATATTTTCGTTCCTAACTTGAACGTATGTATAGATCTATCCTAATTGAACACACCACACACAACACACACACACTTACACTCTTATTACACACATTCACGTATGGACAACTTATACCACAGTACCGATGACACTTACATTTACCCATAGGCACACTTACATTTACACTTGCACACACACGACACCCACACACACACACACACACCACACACACACACACACACACACACCACACACACACACACACACACTACTTACACTTTATACCCACATTCACTATGACACTTATTCACTATAACACTTACATTTTCCCATAGACCATTACATTTTTACACTTATACTCACGTACAAACACACTACCATCCTTTTTGGTTGTCCATGGGTCAATTTTGATCCACGGTTAATTTTTTGGTCCTTCCTTTAGGACTTAGCCCTTTTTTTGATGCTTAACCTTGTTTGACCATGATATTTCGCCCTTGACCTTGCCATTTACCATGGGTCAATTTTGACCCACGATAACTTGATGGCTTTGATGGTTCCCAATCACCGTAAGAAGTATCTAGGGATGTTCTATTATGTTCTATGAGTATTAGATGGGTGCCAGGTGAGTGCCAGGTGAGTGCAAGTGAGTGCCCAATTGAGTGCCAATGAGTGCCAAGTGAGTGCCAATGGGTGCCAAGGTGAGTGACACATAGTGCCAAGTGAGTGCCACACAGTGCCAACTGAGTGCCACTTTTTCAAAGCCTTTCTAGCCTCCCCTGAGCCCCGAAAAGCCCTAAATATGGGTGTTCTTACCCCTAGGTTAATAAGGTATTGAGGGATTTCGATTGGTGTATATTTACAAACCTGCTAGGATGCTTCCTACTATGAGTTTGTCGTATTTTTCTACCACTTATAGCCTATAATATATTATATATATATATATATATAGTATATATATATATATATATATATATATATATATATATATATATATAGTATATATATATATTATATATACAATATATAGTATATATATATATATATATATATATATATATATATATATATAATATATTACCTTGCATACACACCTACACACATACACTATAACACTTGTACACACATTCACTATGACATTATACACACTATGACACTTATAAGCACTACCACTCTACCATAGACACTTACATTAAACCATATACACTTACACTCACCATAGATTCACTTACACTTACACTCACACACTCGATATTTGATGCCTCAACTTTGATGCCTCAACTTTGATGCCTCAACTTTGATGCCCCAGCATTGATGCCTCAACTTTGATGTCTCAATCATAAATGCCCCAGCATTGATGCCTCAACTTTGAAGGTCATCTGTGATGACTCATCTTTGATGACGTCATCTTTGATACCATTTATATTGATGATTCATCTTTGATGAAATCACCTTTGAATGGCTCATCTCTACCCTACATCAAAAACAGAGTTTAAATTTAATGTCTACTCTATGTTATAAGCTGATTCAACAGAGCAGCCATTTGATCTCTCCGCGTGAGCCACGAAACCGGCACCCGCAGTGCGACCCGCCGCGTTCGCCCGCCGCGTTCCGCCCCGGCGCGTTCCGCCCGCCGCGTGCGCCGCAGGCGCAATATTTCGCGTTCCCGCCCCGCCGTGCGTGCGGCCGCAGGCGCAAATTTCCTGCGGGAATGAAAAAATATATATACTATAAGTCATTTACATTTTTATTCATACTTTAACACATTTCAAAGAATTTCTTTTCAAATATACTATGAGTCACTCATTTTAATTTCATACTTAAACATTTTATTAAAAACATTTTTCGCGAACCTAAAACTGTAAATCATTACAGACATTTAAATATATTACTTAATTACTTTTTAATTTATTAAATTTTTAAAAATTGTATTAAGAAGAAAAAACCAGAGTGTCTGATGTATAAACATTTTTATTTTACTACAATTTTACGAAATTTTATTAAAAACTTATACTTTACATACCTTAAAGCAGTAATCAGTAAAATCAATTATAGATGTTACCTAAACACCTAAGGGGAATTAGTATGCTTTTTGTTTTACTGCTTTACTGCTTTAACTTTCTGCTTTACTGCTTTAACTTTCTGCTTTACTGCTTTAACTCACTGTTTTACTGCTTTAACCATATACATTACATACCTTAAAAGCAGTTAAATCAGTAAATTCAATAGAGGTGTTACATAGCAACAAGGGGTTAGTATACCTTGTTTTACTGCTTTACTGCTTTAACTTTCTGCTTTTCTGCTCTTTTACTTTTCTGCTTTACTGCTTTAACTCATAATAAACATGTACATAACCTTAAAGCAGTAAATCAGTAAATCAATAGAGGTGTTACCTAACACCTAAGGGATTAGTTGCTTTTGTTTTACCTGCTTTACTGGCTTTAACTTCTGCTTTACTGCTTTAAACTTCTTGCTTTACTTGCTTTAACTCATTATACATTACATACCTTTAAAGCAGTAAATCAGTAAATCAACATAGAGGTGTTACATAGCAACAAAGGGATTATGCTTTTTGTTTTACTGCTTTACTGCCTTAACTTTCTGCTTTATGTTTTACTGCTTTACTGCTATAACTTTCTGCTTTACTGCTTTAACTTCTGCTTTACTGCTTTTACTTTCTGCTTTACTGCTTTTAACTTTCTGCTTTACTGCTTCAACTTTCTTATTGTTTTACTGTTTTAACTCATATTTATAACATTATGTTTTTTTATTTTGTTTTAATACTTTTTATTTATTTATTATTATTTTTATTTATTTTTTATTATTTTTATTATTTTATTTAATTTTTGATTATTAACTTAGCTGTTATTTACTTTCATGCCTATTTATTATTATTTAGGAACACACATTCACCTATGACACTTATACACCACATTCACTATGTCCCACTTACAATTTACCCATAGACCTACATTACACTTATACACACGCGGTCACACACACCACACCACACACACACACACACACACACACAACTCACACACAGATTCACTTACACTCACACACAGATTTACTTACACACGCAAATTTACTTACACTCACACAGATTTACTTACACTCACACACAGATTTACTTACTTACACAACACACACACCACACACACACACACACAACACACACACACACACACACACACACAACACACACACACACATTCACTTACACATATAACGTATAATTTATTAAAACATTTTTATGTTTTTAATTAAACACGTACATTTTTATTATAATTCAATATAATTAAAATTTATTTTCAAAGTTTCTTAAAACTTCTATAAAAAATCAGGAATATTATTATATATAACACTTCCACATACATTTTACACATAATGTTTATGATTATTTTATATTAAAATTCTCTAAATCTTTGCAAATATATTTAACACTCTTGTATATATATTTATATACCTTATATTATATATATATATATATATATATAAAGTATATATATATTTATATATATATATTTTTTTAGTATATATATATATATATATATATATATATATATATATATATATATATATATATATATATATATATATATATATATAAATTATTGTAAGATAATGATTATTAAATTTCTAATTATATAGTAAAGTTTTTATTACCCTTATTTTTACTTTCTTAAATAAATATTTACATGCTTGTTAAGAGTTTAAATAAACGAACCCCAGGTTCAGGATATGAAAAAACATGTTTTTACATACCTAAGACCAAAAAGCGATAAAATAATTCTCGACCAATCACATACGAGGTCATATAGAGATAAGGATTACTCCGTCCACTCACAAGAAAGGTAAACATTTCCTTCTTACCTGCTTAAAGGATCTTACCGATCCAGCATGTTTCAGTTTGAAATATATTTATAAAATAATAATAACATTGATTCTCGATCGATTCTTGTCTATACTGGAATTACCTTTTGACCTGGTATTAGGCTTAAATCAGCCTGGGATACAAAAAGGCTTATCCTAAATTTAGGCCTAAATTTAGGCCTAACGTATTTATTGCACCACATTTTACAGAAAAAGGTCAGTTTGAAATATATTTTGACCTGGAATTAGGCCTAAATCGCCCCGGGATACAAAAAGGATTATTCTAAAGTAGTTATTTCAACACATTTTACAGAGAGAGGTCAGTTCGTATCTGTAAGGGAGTGCGGGTGTTATGTTTTCTCGTGATGATTGTCAATGTAACATAGATAATAATAATAAAAGAAAATCTAAATTATTTAAAAACTTTGAAATATTTTTATTAGCATCGAGCGAATAATATAAATTTAAGTGAATAATTGTTATTTTTAAATAAGAACTTAGAAAGATTTTATAATAAAATACATGTTATGTTAGCAGAGAAGAACTTATTTTGTTATTTTTATACTTATTACATGGCTAAAGATGATGTAAAGCAGTAAGTCAATAGAACATAACGTGGCATAGCTTGTGTAGAGGGCGTGCTAGGGGGCTGACCTTACTGATTGACTGATTTATTAGCCTTAAGGTACGTAAAAATATATTGTTTTTTAATAAAATTTCATTAAAATTTAGTAAAAGTTATTTTTAAAAACCTTGATAGTTATAAAATTTATAAACAAAAAGTATTAACAATTAATAAATAAATTCCTTGTTCAAAGATAATGATTGATTTTTTATAGAAGTTAAGAAACTTTGGAATAATTTTAGTTATATTTGAATGTAGTAATATAAATGTACGTGTTTAATTAAACATAAAATGTTAATTAATTATACGTTATATGTGTAAGTGAGTTTGCGTGTGTGTGTGGGTGGTGGGTGTGTGTGTTGTGTGTGTGTGTTGTGTAGTAAATCTGTGTGTGAGTTGTAAGTAAATCTGTGTTGAAGTGTAAGTAAAATCTGCGTGTGTAAGAAATCTGTGTGTGAGTGTAAGTAAATTTGTGTGTGA
>JABUQX010113326.1:0-13658 GCA_015478945.1 Trachelipus rathkii
CATCAATGAAGTAGTATGATGTTAGATGTAATTAATGTAGACTAAAGTACATGTAGTAGTTATTATATATATATATCATATATATATTATATATAAATGATATATAGTATATATTAGTATTTATATTACTCATATATATATATAATATAGTAATATAGTATATATATAATATATATTATGTATATACATGTATATATATATATAAGGTATATATATAGTATATATATATATATATATATTATATATATTAGAGTATATTTTATATAGTATATTTTTATAGCTATATATATATTATATATTATATATATATATACTATATACTAAATATAGTATGATATATAGATATAATAGTATAAGGTAAATATATAGATATCGTAGACCACCCTTCGCCTAAATTATTTAAGTGTAAGTTAATCAATTTTTTGATGGCTTAAGTCTCTTAATTATTAAATTTTTAATAAATAATAAAAAATAATAGTTAATTCAAAGCAAATTAAGAGTAATATATGTTTTTTTAATAGAAATGAGGAAACATATTTGTATTCGTGAAGATTTTCTTAGCTTAAAAGCGTTTAAGCATTTATATATAATATATATATATATATAAGTGTATATATATAATATATATATATATATTATAATATATATATATAGATATATATAATATATATAGTATATAATATATAATATATATACTATATATATTATTATTATATAATATTAATATATGATATATATTAATAAGACGAAGAAAATTTTCACCCGCCACAGGACACGAACCATCGCCAACAGCGTCGCCGCGTTAGACAATGTAACAGGGACACTCTACCACTGTCCAATCCGCCTGCCCCAAAAAAGGAGGCATCTCGGAGCAGAGACATGTCTTCAAAGCCATACTGCTTTCGATATGACTGGGCTTGGAACTCGGTGCTTAATTAAAAATCCATAGGTGCTTGGAATCCCCTACTTGGGGGCCAGTACGATAGGCATATCACACACGATGGGTACTTCCTGGTGTGTGCAGGAGCAACCAAAAGGCCAAAGTCAAGCAAACCCAGAGCCAACATGGGCACAGACAATCAAGTTGCGTACAAATTTTGCAAAAATAGATAAGACAGAAGAAAAATTTCACCCGCCCATAGGACACGAACCATCGCCAACAGCGTCGCCGTTAGACAATGTACAAGGAGCACTCCTTATCACTTGAGGTCCAAATCCGCCTCCCCATAAAAAGGCAGGCATCTCGGAAACAGTTATCAAGCCTCCTGCTTCGATAGTCACTGCTTGGAACACGTGGCTTATTAAAAATCCGATAGAAGGGTGCTTGGGAACCCCTACTGGGGGGGTTTGCACGTCAGGTGGCCACAATGTGGGCATTCGATGGTGTACTCACTGGGTTACAGGAAGCAACTGTACCAAAGTCAAGCAACGCCGAACATGGGCACACAACAGTTTGTCGACAAATTTTGCAAATAATAAGACGATAGAAATTTGTAACACCGCCATAGGACTAACGAACGCATGCCAACACGTCGCCGTTAGACAAGTGTCATGGACACTCTATCACTGGTTCCAATCCGCCTCCCAAAAAGAGGGAGGCATTTAGAAGCAGTTTTCAAAGCCTCTCCTGCTCTCGATATCACTGCTTGGAACTCGGTGCTTATTAAAATCCATAGAAGGGTGCTTGAACCCCTATCTTGGGGCCGTACATGGCATTGCGATGGGGTACTCCTTGGTTACAGGTAGCAACCAACGACAAGAAGTCAAGGCAAGCGCCCACATGGGAACAACAACAGTTCGACTAAATTTTGTAATAATTAAGACGAAGAAAAATTTTCAACCGCGCCATAGGAACAACGATACCGAATACGCCACAGCGTCGCCGTTAAAAGCAATGTACATAGGACACATACTAAACACTGGTGCAATCCGCCTCCTCCCAAAAAATGGAGGCGTATCTCGGAATCAGTTTTCAAGCCTCCATGCTTCGATATCACATGCTTGGAACTCGGTGCTGGCTTTATTAAAATCCATAGAAGGGTGCTTGGTACCCCTCTGGGGCCAACCATGGGGCATTGGCCCGAATGGGGTACTGACGTCGGTTAACAGGGAGCAAACGCGAGAGCTCAACGTCAAGCAACGCCAAGCATGGGGCACAAGCAACAGTTGGCGACAAGATTTGGCAATAATAAGACGAAAGAAAATTTCAACGCCGCCATAATTGGGACACGAACCATCGCCCATACAGGCGTCGCCGTTAACATGTACAGGTACACTCTACCAACTAAGTGGTACCAATCCGCCTTCCCCAAAGAAAGGTGTCGCTTTGGAAGCGCGCATCTCGAGAAACAGTTTTCAAGCCTCCTTGCTTCGATAATCACTGCTTGCAACTTTATCATCTTCAGCGTTGTTTCATGCTGTAACTGGCTCGTTAAGTTGAGCACTTTTCATTTCTGCGTTGTTTCAATCCTGTAACTGTTAATGTTGCCTATTTCATTCGCGTTGTTTAAATAATCCTGTAACTGCCTTGTTTGCAGCTTTTTCATTCGCGGTTGTTTCACTGTAACTGCTTCTTGTTAGCACTTTTCATTCGCGTTGGTTCACCAGTAACTGTTCTTGTTGCAGCTTTTCATTCGCCAAGTTGTTACAACGCAGTAACTGTAAATGTTGCACTATTCATGTCGGCGTTTGTTTCAACCAGTAAATGCTCGTGTTGGACACTTTTCAATTAAACGTGTGTTTTCATACCTGTATACGAAATTCTTGCACTTTTTCATTGCGTTGTTTCATAAACCTGTAACTGCTCTTGTTTTAGTGCACTTTTTATTCGCGTTGTTTACATCTGTAACTGCTCTTGTTGCAATTTTCCTTCGCGTTGTTTAACCTGTAACTGCTCTTGTTGCAATCCTTTCTATTCGCGTTGTTTCACCATGTAACTGTTAAATGTTGCCCCACGTATTCTATTCGGCGTTGTTTAACCGTTAACTGCTCTTGTTTCACTTTTAATTCGCGTTGTTTCACCTGTAAACTGCTTTTGTTGCACATTTTCATTCCGCGTTGTTTCACCTGTAACTGTTAATGTTGCACTTTTCATTCGCGTTGTTTCACCCAGTAACTGTAGAATGTTGCACTATTCATATCGCAGTTGTTTTCACCAGTACATGCTTGTTGCACTTTTCATTAACGGTTGTTTCGCCTGTAACCAATTATTTCTTGCACTTTTCATTCAGCGTTGTTTCACGCTGTAACTTCTCTTCTTGCACTTTTCATTCGCGTGTTTTCACCTGTAACTGCTCTGTTGGCACTTGTCATTTGTATTGTTCACTTAGTAACTGTTAATGTGGCACTTTTTCAATTCCCCATTAGTTTCACTGTAAACTGCTCTGGTTTTTTTGTATAATATGTTGGTGTGTTTTGTTGAGTGTTTGTATGGGGGGGGAGGGCGGGGGTTGGGGGAGCGAGGTGTCGGGCACGGGGGGGGCCCCCCCCCACTTATCATTTTATTGTTTCACTCTGTAACTGCTCTTGTTGCACTCTTCATTCGCGTTGTTTCACATGTAACTGCTCTTGTTGCTCTTTTTATTCGCGTTTTGTTTCATCTGTAACTGCTCTTGTTGCACCTTTTATTCGATTGTTTTCACCTGTAACTGCTCTTGTTGAACTTTTCATTCCCGTTGTTTCACTGTAACTGTTGAATGTTGCATACTATTTCAATGTTCGCGGTTGTTTTACCTGTAAAAGCTGCTCTGTGCTACTTTTCAGTTTGCGTTGTTTCACCTGTAATTGCTCTTGTTGCACTTTTTATTTGCGTTGTTTCACACCTGTATAACTGCTGTCTTGTTGCACTTTCTACGCGTTAATTTCACCTGTAACTGTAAAAATTTGCTCACTTTTCATTCGCGTTTTGTCACCCGTGTAACTGTTAATGTTGCACGATTCATTCGCGTGTTGTCAACCTGTAACTCTCTTTTTGCACTCTTTCATATGCGGCGTTGTTTCACATGTAAACGTTCTCTGTTGCTTACTTCGTTCATTCGCGTTGGTTTTAGCGCATGTAAGATGCTCCTTTGTTGCATGGCTTTTCATGTCGCGTTGTTTCAACCTGTATACTGCTGCTGTTGCATCTTTTCAATTCGCTTGTTTCACCTGTAACTGTTATGTTAAACACTACTATTCATTACTTCGCGTTGTTTTAAATACCTTAACTGTGTGATGCATTCATATGCTTTGGTCAGCTTTCATTTCTGTTGTTTCATCCTGTAACTGCTCTTGTTGCAGTTTTCATTGGCGTTGTTTCACCTGTAACTGCTCTTTTTGGCAGCTTTATCTTTAGATATTGTTTCAAACATGTATACTGTTAATAGAATTGGCACTTTTCATTCGCGTTGTTTCAGCAGTAACTGTAAATGGCTCTTGTTGCATATTTTATTCGCGTTGTTTCACCTGTGATCTGCTCTTGTTGCAGGCTTTTCATATTTGCGTTGTTTCGATCCTGTAACTGACTCTTGTTGCACTTTTTCTTTCGCGTTGTTTGCAGGCGCTGTAACTGCTGTGTTGCATGACTGACTTGGCAATATCGGGCGTTGTTATTTCAGCCTGTAACGATGATCTTGTTGCGACTTTTTATTTATTCGCAATGTGTGTTTCTAAATCGTAACTGCTCTTAGTATGTGGATACTTTTCATGTCGGCAGTTGTTTCACCTGTACTGCTTATCGTGCTCTTGTTGTGCAACGTCTTGCGATTCGCGTTGTTTCTTCTGTGATACTGCTCATGTTTGTCATCTTTTCATTCGTCAAGATTGGTTTTCATGCGCAGTAACTAGCTCTTGTTGCGCTAGCTTCTTTCAATCGGCAGTTGTTTATCACCATAGTAAGAGCTGTTAATGTTGCACTATTCATTGTCGCGTTGTTTTACTTGGTAAACTGCGTAGTTTGGCACCTTGTTTCACTTGCGGTTGTTTCACCAGGTAACTGCTCTTGTTGCAATTTTCATTCGCGCGTTGGTTGTCAACCTGTACTGTAAATTTGCAGCTTTTCATTAGTTGTTTTTTACCTGTAACTTTATTGCTGGCGATGTTAGTGAGCCGTATTTTTATTCACGGTTGTTTACACCTGTACTGCTCTTGTTAGCACTTTTCTTGTTGCGTTGTTTCTAACCTGTAACTGCTCTTGGTTGCATAGGTTTTTCATTTGGCGTTGTTTTCTCAGCCTGTATCTGTTAAATGTTGCAGCTTTAATCATTCGCGTCTGTCTTTGAACACAGCTAACCCTGCTCTTGTTGGCAGCTTTTCATTCGCCGTTGGTGTTCAACCTGGTAACTTTGGCTCTTGTTGCACTTCATTTTGTCATTCTTGGTTGTGGCATATATATGGCGTATGTGCGTGTGTACACATAAACTGTTTATCGATATCGCTCAATTGAGTGTTTCAGGAGATTGTATAATTCTGCTCTTGGTTGACTTTTCATTCGCGTTGTTTTTCCAAACTGTAACAATGCTCTTGTTGCACTCTTTTATTCGGCGTTGTTTCCGACCTGTAACTGTGCTCTTTGTTGAGCAACATTTTTCATTCGCGTTGTTTCCCTGTAACTGCTCTTTGTTTGCGCACTTTTTCATTCGCGTTGTTTCCACTGTAGAGGCTGCTCTTTAGTTTGCAGTGCTTTTTCATTCGCGTTTGTTTCACGCTGTAGATCTGTTTTAATCGTGTGCACTATCATTCGGCGTTGTTTTAAAAACCTGTAACATGCTTTTGTTGGCACTTTTTAATTTGCGTTGGAGTTCAGCCTGTAACTGCTCTTGTTGGCGACTTTTCATTTGCGTTGTTTCACCTGAACTGCTCTTGTTGCACTTTTGGCATTGCGGCGTTGATTCAAACCTGTAACTGTAAATTTATGCCCTTTTGTTATTCCTGCGTTGTTTGACCGTACTGTTAATGTTGCACTATTCATTTCGCGTTGTTTCGCCTGTAACTGCTCTTGTTGCCGCCTTTATCAAGTTTGAGCGTGTTTCAACTTGTAACTGGCTCTTGTTGTACAGACTTTTCATTCGGGCAATTGTTTACAAAATGTAACTATCGTTGTTGCAACTTTTTTTGCGCGTTTGTTTCAACCTGTAACTGCTCTTTGTTGGCACTCTTCAATTTCGGCGTTGTTTCAGCCTGTGATTGCTCTTGTTGGCAGTTGTTCATGTCGCGTTGAGAGTATATTCATACGTATGTAACTTGCTAGGATGTTGCAAACTATATCATTTCCACGCGTTGTGTTTCAGCACCGTAACGCTCTTGTTATAGGCAAGCTTTTTCATTCCGCGTTCGTGTTTCACCTGTAAAATGGCTGCTTGTTGCTCGATTTTCATTCGATCTGTTTTACATCCTGGAAAACTTTTTTTAAAAATGTTTTTTGCCCCCTGAACCTTTTCCGCCAAATTGTCCAAGTTTGTTTTTTTCCCTTTCAAAAATTTTATTTCACACTGTGAACTGCTCTGTTGCATGCTTTTCATTCGCCGTTGTTTCACAGTAACTGCTCTTGTTGGCCTTTTTCATTTCGCGTGTTCAGTCACCTGTAACTGTTAAATGTTGCAACTATTCATTCGCGTTAATTTTTAGCACGTGTAACGTGCTCTTGCTTGGCACTTTTGTATTTGGCGTTGTTGCACGCTGTTAACTGCTGCTTGTTGGCACTTTTCATTCGCGTTGTTTTCACCTGTAAACTGTAAATTTTTTGCACTTTTCATTCGGTTGTTTTCAACGGCTGTAACTGTTAATGTGCACTATTCATATCGCGTTGTTTACGCGTGTAAACTGCTGCTGGTTGTCACTTTTTATTTGGTAAATTAGTTTTCACCTGTAAACTGCATTGTGCAACACTTTTTTTCATTCACATTGTTCAAATGTAACTGCGTCTTGTTGCACTTTTTTATATCGCGTTGTTTTCCCCCCCTGTAACTGCTCTTGTTGCAGCTCTTCATTCGCGTTGTTTCAAACCTGGTAAAACTGCTACTTGTTGGCACTTTTCATTCGGGCGTTGTTTCACAGCCTGGTAAATGCTCTTGTTGGCACTTTTCATTCGCGTTGTTTCACCTCTAACTGCTATTGTTACACTTTTCATTCACATTGTTTTCAAATGTAAACTGTCTTGTTGGGCAGCTTTTATTTTCGGCGTTGTTTTCCCCTGTAACTGCTCTTGTTGCACTCTTCATTCGCGTTGTTTCAACTGTAACTGCTCTTGTTGCAGCTTTTTCATTGCCGTTGTTTCATCCTGTAACTGCACTTGTTGACTTTTCATCGCGTTGTTTCAAAACCTGTAACATGCTCTTGTTTGCACTTTCATTCGGCGTGTTTACCTGTAACATGGCTCTTAGGTTGCACTTTTTCGATTCGCGTTGTTTGCAGCATGCAACTGCTCTCTGTTGCAGCTTTTTATTCGCGTTGTTTCACCTGGTAAACTGCTCTTCTTGCCCTTTTCATGTGGCACGTTGTTGTCAACCTTTAACTGCGCATTTTGGCACTTATCATTTTTTAATTGTTTCACCTGTAACTGTTAATGTTGCACTTTTCATTCGGGCGTTGTTTAAACCGTAACTGGGCTCTGTTGCAATTTTTAGGTCGAGTTGTTTCACTGTAAGCTGCTCTTGTTGCACTATTCATCGGCGTTGTTTCACGCTGTGACTGCTTTGTTGCAATTTTTATTCGGCGTTGTTTCAACCTTATCGCTCTTGTTCACTTGTTCATTTCATTGTTTCAACCTGTTAACTGCTGCTTTTGCAAACTTTTCTTTTGCGTTGTTTGCACTCTGTAACTGCTTCTGTGTTGCAGCTATTCATTCGCGTTGTTTCACAGGTACCTCGCTGTACTGCTCTTGTTGCAACTTTTCAATTCGCGTTGTTCTCACGCAGTAACTGCTTCTTGTTGCACTTTCATTCGCGTTGTTTCAACTGTAACTGCTCTTGTTTCAATTTTCAATTCCCGTTGTTTCACCTGTAACTGTTGATGTTGCACTTTTCATATCGCGTTGGTTTCACACCAGTAACATGTAAAGTGTCGCACTATCATTCGCGTTGTTTTCACCAGTAAATGCTCTGTTGCACTTTTCATTAATCGTTGTTTCACACCTGTAACCGCTCTTCTTGCACTTTTCATTCGGGCAGTTGTGTTTCACCTGTAACTGATCTTGTTGCACTTTTTCATGCGCGTTGTTTCACCTGTAACTGCCCTCCTTTGTTGCACTTTTCATTCGCGTTGTTTCTACTGTAACTGTAAGTGTTTTGCAGCAATTTATTCAACGGACTTGTTTCAACCTGTAACTGCTCTTCTTGCACTTTTCAAATCGCGGCGTTGTTTCACGCTGTAACTGCTCTTTGTTTGGGCACCATTCATGTTTTATTTGAATCACCTGTAACTGTTAATGGTTGCACTTTTTCATTCCGGCGTTGTTTCAGAACCTGTAAAATGCTCTGGACGCACAATTCATTTATATCGCTATCACCTGTAATGCCTCTTTTAATCCTTAATTTCACTTTGCATTGTTCACCTGTAACTGTTAATGTTGCACTTTTATTCTCGTTGTTCACCTGTGACTGCTCTTGTTGCAATTTTTATTCCCTTTTGGATTCACAGCTGTATCTGCTGCTGTTGCACTGTTTCGATTTGGCGATTGTTTCCGACCTGTAGCTGACTCTTTTTGGCACTTTTTCCTTTTCGCGTTGTTTCACACCTGTAACTGCTGCTTGTTCCACTATTCTTCTCGCGTTGTTTCACCTGTAACTGCTCTTTGTTGGCACTTTTCATTCGCGTTGTTTCACCAGTAACTGGCCTCTTGTTGCACTTTTCATTCGGCTTTGTTTTACTGTAACTGCTTTTTGTATTGGCACTTTTTCATTGCGCGTTGTTTCACTGTAACCTTTAAGTGTTGCACTTTTCATTCGCGTTGTTTCACCAGTAACTGTAAATGTTGCACTATTCATTCGCGTTGTTTCACCAGTAAATGCTCTTGTTGCACTTTTCATTAACGTTGTTTCACCTGTAACCGCTCTTTTTGCACTTCATTCGCGTTTGTTTCAACTTAACTGCTCTTGCACTTTTTAATTCCCGCGTTGTTTCAACCTGTAAGCTGTTAATGTTGCAGCTATTCATTCGCGTTGTTTCACCAGTACTGTATCTGGCTCTTGTTGCACTTTTAATTTGCGTTGTTTCACCTGTAACTGCTCTTTTTGCACTTTTCTTTCGCGTTGTTTCACCTGTAATAGCTCTTGTTGCACTATTCATTCGCGTTGTTTCCCTGTAACTGCTCTTATTGCTCTTTTCATTCGGCGTTGTTTCACCTGTATTTCTCTTGTTGCAGCTTTCATTGGCTTGTTTCACCTGTAACTGCTGCTTGTTGCACTTTTAAATTCGCGTTGTTTTCACCTGTAACTGGTCTGTTGCACTTTTTCATTCGGTACTGTTTCCACCTGTAACTGATTAATGTTGCACTAAATTCATCTCGCGTTGTTTCACGCTTGTAAAGATCTGCTCTTGTTGCACTTTTCATTTGGCGTTTTTTCAAGGCCTGTAACTGCTTCTTTTTTGCAACTTTTCTTTCGCGTTTGTTTCAGCTGTAACTGCTCTTGTTGCACTATTCATTCGCGTTGTTTCCGACCTGTATGCTGCTCTTGTTGCAGCTTTTCAATTCGCAATTGTTTCACCGAGTAAACTGCTCTGTTGGCACTTTTCATTCGCGTTGGTTCTACACCTGTAACTACTCTTGTTTCATTTTCATGTCGGCCGTTGTTTCACACCTGTAACTGTTCTTGTTGCTCTTTTCATTCGCGTTGTTTCACCAGTAACTGTAAATGTTGCACTATTAAATTTCGCGCTTGTTTCACGCATAATACTCTTGTTGCAAATTTTGCATTAACGTTGTTTTCAGCTGTAACCGCTGCTTCTGCACTTTTCATATGCGTTTTTCACCTGTAACTGCTCTTGTTGCAAAACTTTTATTCGCGTTGTTTCACCTGTAACTGTAAATGTTGCCCTTTTCATTCGCGTTGTTTCACAGTAACTGCTCTTGTTGTACTTTTCATCAGCGTTGTTCACAGTAACTGCTCTTGTTGAACTTTTCATTTGCGTTGTTTTACCTGTAAACTCTCTTGTTGCACTTTTAATTGCGTTGTTTCAGCCTGTAATCTGTTATGTTTTGCACTATCATTGCGTTGTTTCACCTGTACTGTTAATCGTTGACTATTTATTCGCGTTGTTTCACCTGTAACTTTTAAATGTTGCACTTTTCATTCGCGTTGGTTCACCCAGTAACGTGCTCTTGTTGCCCTTTTCATTCGCGTTGTTTCACCTGTAACTGCTCCTTTTGCAACTTTTCCTTCGCGTTGTTTCACCAGTAACTGTTCTTGTTGCACTTTTCATCCGCGTTTTGTTTCACCAGTAACTGCTCTTGTTGCACTTTTCATTTGCGTTGTTTCAAACCTGTTACTGCCTTGTTGCCTTTTCATTCGCTGTGTTTTACCTGTAAACTGCTCTTGTTTGCCACTTTTCATTCGCGGTTGTTTCACCTGTAACTTTGAAATGTTGCACTTTCATTCGCGTTGTTTCTCACGCAGTAACTGCTCTTGGTTGCACTTTTCATTCGCGTTATTATACCAGTAACTGCTCTTGTTGCACTTTTCATTCGCGTTGTTTCACCTGTAGCTGCTCTTGTTGCACTTTTCATTCGCGTTGTTTTCCCACCTGTAACTGTTAATGTTGCACTTTTCTTTCGCGTTGTTTCACTGTAACTGCTTTTGTTGCACTTTCATTCGCGTTGTTTCACATGTAACTGCTCTTGTCTGCACTTTTCATTCGCGTTAATTATACCAGAACTGCTCCTGTTGCACTTTTCATTCGCGTGTTTTCACCTGTAACTGCTCTTGTTGCACCTTTTCATTCGCGTTAGTTCACCTGTAACTGCTCTTGTTGCACTTTTTCATTCGGGTTGTTTTTCACTGTAACTGCTCTTGTTGCACTTTAATTTGCGTTGTTTCACAGTAACTGTTCTTGTTTGCACTTTTCATCCGCGTTGTTTCACCAGTGTAACTGCTCTTGTTGCACTTTTTCATTGCGTTGTTTTCACCAGTAAGTGCTCTGTTGAATCTTTTGATTTGGGCCGTTGTTTCACGCTGTAAACTTGCTCTTGTTGCACTTTTATTTCGCGTTGTTTCACCTGTAACTGCTCTTGTTGCACTTTTATTTCGCGTTGTTTCACCAGTAACTGTTAATGTTGCACTTTTTATTCCGCTTGTTCACCAGTAACTGCTCTTGTTGCATTTTCATTCCGGCAGGTTTTCACCAGTCGGTAAACGATCGATCAGCTTTGCATTCTCGTGTTTCACCTGTAACTGCTCTTGTTGCACTCTTATTCCCGTTGTTTCACCAGTAACTGCTCTTCTTTGAACTTTTCATTCGCGTTGTTTTCACAACCTTGACTGCTGCTTGTGGCACTTTTTCATTCGCCGTTGTTTAGCAGTAACCGCTCATGTTTCACTTTTACATTTCGCGTTGTTTCATTGTGACTGCGCTTTTTCCACGTTTCGGTCGCGTTGTTTCACAAGTACTGCTCTTGTTGCAGTTTTCATTCGCGTTGTTTCACCAGTAACTGTTCTTGTTGCACTTTTCATTCGCGTTGTTTCACTAGTAACTGTTCTTGTTGCACTTTTTTATTCGCGTTGTTTCACTAGTAACTGCTCTGTTGCACTTTTTATTTTGCTTTTGTTTTCACCAATTAATCTCTTCTTGTTTGCACTTTTTCATCCACGTTGTTTCAGCAGTAACTGTAAATTTGCACTTTTCATTCGCGTTGTTTTTCACCCAGTAACTGCTCTTCTTGCCTTTTCATTCGAGTTGTTCTCAACTGTAAACTGTAAATGTTGCACTTTTCATTCGCGTTGTTTTACAGTAACTGTTCTTGTTGCACTTTTCTTCGCGTGTTTCAACCAGTAACTGGTCTTGTTGGCACTTTTCATTCGCGTTCGTTCACCTGTATACTGCTCTTTGTTTGCAATTTTTAATTTTGCTTTTTTCATCCAGTAACTGTTCTAGTAGACTTTTCATCCACGTTGTTTAGCAGTACTGTAAAAGATTAGCACTTTCATTCGCGTGTTTTCACCTGTAACTGCCTCTTTTTGCACTTTTCATTCGCGTTGTTTTCACCAGTAAACTGCTCTTGTTGCACTTTTCATTAGCGTTGTTTCACTGTAGCTGCTCTTGTTGCACTTTTCATTCGCCAGTTGTTTCACAGTAACTGTTATGTTTGAACTTTTCTTTCGTCGCGTTGTTCACCTGTACCTGTAACTGTTTGCACTTTTCTTCGCTGTTGTTCATAGTAAACTGCTCTTGTTTCACTTTTTATTTTCGTTGTTTCACCTGTAACCGCTCTTGTTGCCTTTTTAATTTCGGCATTGTTTCAACAGTAACTGCTTCTTGTTTGCACTTTCATTCGCGTTGTTGTCACAGTAACTGCTCTTTTGCGCTTTTTCATTTTGCGTTGTCTTCACTGTTCTGCCTCTTGTTGCACTTTCATTCGCGTTGTTTTACCCTGAAGCTGCTCTTGTTGCACTTTTCCATTTAGAGTGTTTCACTGTCAAACTGTAAATGTTGCATGTTCTCATTCGGCGTTGTTTTAACCAGTCAACTGTTTTCATTGCTTTTTCATTTGCGTTGTTTCACCAGTAACTGCTCTTGTTGCACTTTTTCTTCGCGTTGTTTTCACCAGTACTTGCTCTTGTTAAACTTTTATTTTGCGGTTGTTTACCTGTATGCTCTTGTTGGCACTTTTAATTCCGTTGTTTCCACCTGTACTTGTTATGTTGGAAACATTTTCATTCGCTTTGTTTCACCTGTAACTGTTAATGTTGCACTATTAATTTGCGTTTGTTTAACCTGTAACTGTAAATGTTGCACTTTTCATTCAGTGTTTGCACACAGTAACTGCTCTTGTGCACTTTTCAATTTGCGTTGTTTTCACCCCAGTAACTGCTCTGTTACAACTTTTCATTCCGCGTTGTTTCACTGTAACTTGCTCATTGTTTGCAGCTTTTCTTCGAGTGTTTCAACCTGTACTGTAATATGTTGCACTTTTCCATTCGCGTTGTTCAGCTAGTAAACTGCTCTGTGTTGCACTTTTTTATTTGCTTTGTTTCACCATTAACTCTTTTCTTGATTTGCACTTTCATCCACGTTGTTTTTCAGCATATCGTAAATGTTGCACATTTTCATTCGCGGTTGTTTCACCAGTAACTGCTCTTCTTGGCACTTTTCATCGAAGTTGTTTTCACTGAACTGTAAAATGTTGCCACTTTTCATTCGCGTGTTTTCACCTGTAACTGCGTTCTTGTTGCCCTTTTCATTCGCGTTGTTTCACCAGTAACTTGGTCTTGTTGCACTTTTCATTCGCGTTGTTTCACCTGTAACTGCTCTTGTTTGACTTTTCATTTGTTTTTTTCACCAGTAACTGTTCTTGTAGCACTTTTCATCACGTTGTTTCAGCAGTAACTGTAAATGTGCACTTTTCATTCGCGTGTTTTCACCTTATATGCTCTTGTTGCACTTTTTCATCGCTGTTGTTTTACCAGTAACTGTCCTTGTTGCACTTTCATTGGGTTGTTCACCTGTAGCTGTCTTGTTGCCCTTTTCAT
>JABUQX010113327.1:0-5000 GCA_015478945.1 Trachelipus rathkii
ACAAAAAGAAAAAAGGGAACCGGAGAATTTGAAATTAAAATTATGTGGACGCGTTTCGAAATTCCATCATTCCGAAATCATAAATATTTTAGATCACTTTCCATAGATGAATAAAAGTAGATATACTGTTTGGTCAAATTCTGAAGAATAAAAAAAGTGAAAGCTTTTGGAAAAATTTAAAAGAATAATAAATTATTCCGTAGAAGAGTGGTGAAAAAATAAATATTTTAAAACTGATAAGCTTCAGAATTTCTTTCTCATGATTTTTCAAAATTTTTAAGTGAGAATGGCATTGGAAGAAGACTTAGTGTTCCATACACGGCTCAACAAAATGGAATTTCTGAGCGCCAAAACAGAACGTACGTTGAAATGGCAAGATGTCTCCTCAGTGAATCGAACCTACCACATAAATTCTGGGCAGAAGCTATTTTAGCTGCAAATTATTTACGTAATAGATGCCCCTCCAGTGCTTTAAATGGAAGTGTACCTGTTAATATATGGACTGGAAAGCGATGCACAGTTTCGCACTTACGCATTTTTGGTACGAAAGTTTATTTTATGAATAAAACACCGGGAATGAGTAAATTGCAACAAAGATCCAGGCCAGGAATTTTGCTTGGATATTCAGAAGAGAGTAAGGCATATAGAATATGGTCTGAAGAAGAAAAAAGACTCTTTATAGCTCGGGACGTAAATTTTCCACGAGAAAATTGTACACAGAACATTATTTCTGGATCTGAGGAGGGTGATGAAATGGAAATAGTCCCTCTAATGACTCTTAAAAATGATCCTGAAGAAGATCCTGAAGATGCTATAGACAGCATCGATTCAGAGGATGATGCTACATTTGCTCCTCGAGGACGAGGGAGACCAAAGATAATGCGAACTGGTCAACGTGGACGTCCAAAGAAAATTTATCAACCTGCTTCAAAAGATGGTGATAAAGAAGAAAAAGATGAGAATCATTTCTGTTGCAAAGGATTAGGATTGAAGAACATTGCGAATGTGGAATCATCGTCATATGCCGAGAGGGGGTGTTGAAGAGTACGTCATCATGACTGGATTACACATCGTCGTTATGCAGAAGAGTTGGTACCTCCGAAGGTTATATCAAAGATTGTATTGTTCATATCATTGTATTCTATTTTATCTTATTAATATACTTACTTGCTATTCCAATCTAGTAATGGACTTGTGTTATAATGTGTTTGTACATATTAAAGGTGTTTGTACTAAAGTATTCGTAACCCCTTCTATGTTATTTAGCAATTGTGTATGCAAAGTGAACTACGATATTTGGACTTCTAGCATATATAATACTATATTATATATATATATTATATATATATTATATTATATATATATATATATATATATATATTTATATATATTCATTTTATTAACATTATAAATTATTAATATAAAATATATAATTATTTAATAATAATTTAGAAAAATAAATTTTTTTTCCCCCCCCCCTTTTTTAAAGTAAGAAATTATAAGAGATTAAAAATAAATGATTAGGAAATAATACTAAAAGTAGCAAAATATTTATTTTAAAAACATTGCAAACAATTATAAACGTTGTTTGTGAAAATACTAAAACAATAATAAAAATGATTTTTATCCTTTCACAATACAATAACTTAAAAAACAAGAACTAATTTAAAGTGTAATATAAACAAATTTTCAATACTAGAAACATTAAGTTTTGTTCATTTGAATTTTTTAAGTTTTTTATTTACGCAAGGCAAGCAGACTATTTTAAAATTGAGCAAAGATTGTACATGATTTACTAAAAAATAAGAGACTCTAATAAGCCCAAAGAAACTTTAGAATTGTCAAACTTGTAGATTTATAAAAGCAGGTGTTCAAATAGGATTTAAGAAATCTTTGTAACATTTTCTGAAAACTTATAAAGTAAAATTCAAAATATGTACATTTTTCGATTTAAAACACAATTAAAATGGCATCCTTGCTGATATTATATGAGAAAAATTACATTTATTTAAAAAGCTTTAACTATCAAGTTTTAAAATCATTTTTTTAATTTTTAAATATTCTTTAACAGAATAACTCTTTTTACAAAATACCTATCTGCATTAAATTGAATTCCAGGAAAAATGTGCTACGAAAATGAACTATCAACAGTAAATTGAACAGGTAAAAAAGATTGTAAATTATGAACTTTATCAACATTAAATTTGAAAAAAAAGAAAGGTAACAGCTTATGAACTTTAAAGGACCTAATAGAAAGTAAAGAAAAAAGAGAAACAAATTATAAACTTTGTCAACATTAAGCCAGGAAAATACGTACAATTATGTAAATTATATGGCATTAAGTTTTAAACTAGGTTACAAAAAGTTAGCAATTTTTGACTTTTTAATCCACTTTAAGTTGTTTCAAATAATCAATCCTGCTAATATCTAACAATGTATTTGATGATGAAAATTTTTGTATTTAAAAAATTGCTACAATTAAAATATAATCATTAAGTTTAAATCTTTAAAAAAAAATTTCGTAGTTTTAGTATACTATACACGTCCAGATTTTTTGTAATGATTAATAAACAGAAATCTAAAGTCTGTTTTAAAGTCCTAAGTCTGTTTAAGCACAGAAATGCGTGTTGCAATTTGAGTGGAGAAACGATATATATATCTATTTCTTGATTAATTAAAACATTTTCATTACTATTCTTTGCGCTTTATAAAAGTAATTAGCAATTGATTCCTTGACAACAAAATGCCAGAGAGTGTTTCATGCATATTCAAAACTTTTGATTATGACATCACTAACTATGTTTACAAATCTTACCATTTCAAGATACAAAAATTACGCTTTCTCTTGCAACTTTTTCAGTTATGATGCCAAGTTTAAGAACATTCTTATAATGGTTGAATCACATCCTCAAAACACGATGTGGATCGTGTGATCTAAACTTTAATCTTACTAACAATATGAAACATGATCTTGCCGATTGTATAAATTCTTAAAAACTTTCAATAATAATTAGGCTTCACAATGCAACTTTATTTTTCCCGATTTTATTCCTTTAAATAACTTTTTTGATGTTGTTAAACATTCATATGATAAGCGTTTGTCAAAAAGCAAAAAGTATGTTTTAGCCAATTCATAAAATGAATAACCGATTTGAGCATAATCAGCATAATTTTCATTTTCAGTGTGTAAGAAGCAACGAATTAATACAATATCTTCATAAGTAAATAAATCGAAAAGCACCTTTACATAAATTTCCTCATTAGTACGTTTCATATAGGACTTTGCACTGATTGGAATTAGCGTTATAAATTCTTTCAAAATAGGAAAGTACTTTCCAATTTTACCTTCTATTTTTGCCAGACACCCAATTGTCATAACAACAGTATCTGTGAAATCTAAGTACTTAGTTTCTTCCACATGATCGATTAACAATCTAAAATACTTGATAAAAGTGTCATGCCACCTTGAATTCTTAACTAATTTTGTTAAAATCTTATAGCAATAAACATGAAAATGTCCATCTTCACGAAGTTTAAATAATAAGTACATCAAAATATTAATTACATTAAATTTAGGAGTGTCCGTTACATAAATAAAAATCATCAGAAGAGAATACATCATTTTGCTCGATCATTTCAATAAATAATGAACTCCGAATTTCAGAGCAAAAGTTTTGTCACCACAACTGTCGCGAAAACCTAAAGAATTTTAAAAAAAAGTATGGGGGCGATACAATATTGAATAATCGTTAAACTAGGTGAGTAAAATAGCAGCAGTATTTTATTTATCCATAATAATTAACGAAACGTATAACTCCTAAATATGAATTTTAGAAAATATTATAATAGTTTTGAAATATCTTGTGTTAATTGTTAAATATATGTGAATATCTTATCTTCATCAAACAAAAATTTACAGGAGAACTCAAACCTCCCCTGAGGAGAAAGGTCGCTCCTTTCTAACGCTTGTAGAAATGTTTCGCGAGGGTTAATAACTCCTTGCCAGTTTTGAAACAATTTTCAAAAAAAGGTTTATCACTTTTCTAAGCTATCCATTTCTATTTCATTAAATACCAACCGAATAGTAAGTTTCACTTTCAATGTAAGAAATTGGCTAATTCCTGTATTTGCATATTTTTCACAATCGGCAAATAACGCTATCGGTATTTGTATTGACCTTGATTGCGATTTGACTTCTCATCTCATCTGCGAGCTTCAATCAGCCTTTAAAGAATGAACATGGAAGAACTGCTATCATGTGCTAAATTCCTTTTAATGACTTCAAACTTCGACTCCATAGGATTAATTTTGTTCTCAATGCGTAGTTTCAAATAAAGCCGATTTAATTTTCGTATTTTCTTCATCCATCAATATTGTAAAAACTGAAATAAACGAAATTCTTATCCTTCAATATGCATTACTTATTAAATTTTATTTATTATTATTGATTATTTTTAAATCATATTATTTATATTATTATAATATTAATATTATTATTTTAATATTAATTATATTATTCATTATTTATTTTTTTAAATTAAATAAATTTTTATAAAATTGTAAAATTTTGTTATTAAATTTGTTTTTAAAAATTAATTTATTATTCATTCTTCTCTATTTATTATTATAATTATAATTATATTTTTATATTTATTATTATTATTATTATTAATTAATAATTTATAATTATAATTATAATTATAATTATAATTATAATTATATTATAATTATAATTATAATTATAATTATAATTAATAATTATAATTGAAATTATAATTTTAATTTTAATTTTAATTCCTTAGAGTCTCTTAATTTTAAAAAAACATATTACCTGTAATGGTAAAACATATATTCAAAATAATGGTGTTTCAATGGGATCACCTTTAGGACCAACTTTTGCAGATTTCTACATGTCATCAGTAGAAACCAAAATTTTTAATGAAAACGCCCCATTGAATCCAACTATAAATATTGCAGACGTAGACGACACCTTTTAATAT
>JABUQX010113327.1:10000-17500 GCA_015478945.1 Trachelipus rathkii
GAGTCCTAATACCTTTCCTCCAACCACATTTTCTGGATCCTTCGTGACGAGCCCAAAATTCAATAGATGCTTCCTCACCTCCTCGACAGATATTTTTCCACAATCCACCAAAATATCATCAATATATGAATCGGTCGCCCTTCCAATTCCCTCGTCAATTCTCGAACTATTCTCAAAATTTTTGTCATTACCCTCGGCGCACTGGACAACCCAAAGCCTAACATTGTAAGACAAAATACTCTCCCCTTATATCTAACCAATTGGTGTTTCCACAAACTTCTATCGATTCTAATTTGAAGATAGGCGGACTTTAGATCAAGCATTGTCTTTCCATCTCTAACTCTTCTCCATTTCCTAATTGATTCTTCACAAACCGAAGTTTCATCCCCAGTATGACACATTACAAATTTATTTAATTCTCTGAAATCCAACACCGGTCTCACCTTGTCCTTGTTTTCCTGCACAACTGCCATCAAAGGAATCACCCCTCTCTCCTCTCCCTTCCATGGCACAAGAATTCCTTCTTCTATCCATTTTTCAATTTCCTCATCAAATTTAATTCTAGTTGTTTCACTCATAGATCTTCCGTAGACTCCCACCTTATTTTGAAGCACCGGCTCCTCTCCCTTCCATTTCCATTTTACCGTCCAAAACTTTCCGTTGAACTCTCCTGAGAAATCGCAATCGTCAACCCTCAAATTCTCACCTTCTCTTGGCTTAGTAACAACACTTTTATTTTCTCCTTTTGAACTTCCAAAATGAGCTCCCTCCTTGTCGATGAAAACTCCCCCGAATTCTATAATTACATCCAATCCTAATATTATGTTTACTCCCGACATAATATTTTTCATCACTACAACCTCGAAAGATTTTTCTATTCCATCTATTTCGATAGTCACTGTTGTATTTCCCTCACTTTCGACCCTTCTTCCATCAAATGCAACAATATTCTCTGAGCGTCCATCTCCTCTCACTAAGCCCGAGCTTACTATCGACTTAGTGCATCCAGAATCCACACCTCCAGTTACTTCTTTTCCATTTAACCTTATTTTCTTTAAGGGAATTCCGGACTTTGAACTCAGAGGGCTGATTCCGGCGTAACAACCCCCTCCGATCCGTTTCCCGAAGTCCTTAAAGTGCATTCCCTTGCGAAATGTCCCTTGCCTCCGCATTGATAGCATATTAGATTTGTTAAATTTGTTTTAACGCCCAACCTACAATTTCTTTGTAAATGAGGTCCTCCACACCGATAACACTTCACTGACCTTCTCTGTAAATTGTTTTCACCTTCATTCCATCTAGATCTTCCTGCGACAGCACCGATATTGACCGACTCATTGGACGTTACCATGGCTCTCACCCTGCACAAGATTTCTTCTATGTTGCAACTCTCCACGTTGACCATTCCCCTGATTTCCCTTGAAAAACTTTCCGGTAATCCATTCACTAAAGCTCTCTTTATAATTACTTCTCCGGTTAGCCCAGCGCTTCTTGTCAGTCTCCTCAAATCTGTCACATACACATCTATTGGTTCTCCTTTCCACTTCTTCTCACAGAGTTTCCTGAAGGCTACAAAAGGATCCTCTCCAAAGACCTTTCTCAATTTATTTTTTATCTCTTCTGTAGAACTCTTTTGTTCTTCGGGCATTTCAAGGAAAACCGCCAAAGCCTCTCCCTCCAAAAGCATAGGTAAAATAAACTCTTCATTCTTTATTTTCTGGGTCTTTACCATCATTTCGAACTTCAGGAGCCATGCTTCTATGTCTGATTCTCCGTTAAATGGTTTTACAGCATCATAATCTTAATAACGCGCTATAGCCTATGGATCTGCTGATTCTTTCTAATATGCACGGATAGCTTGTAGGAATTACGAAAATGTACGTCGGTCTAAAAAGTTCTCAAAAAGACAGAATCAATCATGAAATCAATTCCTAAATAGAAATTGTCTATCTATATTTACAATGCATTACAAATGCTAAACTAAATTGTGGAGAAATTTCTCATTCCAAACGTACTGCTTATGTCAATAGTACTATATATATTTTATAATAATATTATTATTATAATTTAACATAAATAATAATAATAATATTAAAATTAATAATAATATTATTAATATGAATAATATTATTAATTATTATTAATATTATTATTAATATATATTATTAATATTATATTATTAATATCTATTATTATCAATATTATATTATTAATATTATAAATTATTAATAATTAATAATTATTATTATCATAGTATTATTAATAATAATATTTTTTAATTATTAAATATTATTATATTAATTTATTATTTAATATTATTAATATTATCTTTCTTTAATGTATATCATTGATATTAAATATTATTAATATTATTATTATTATAGTATTAATATTATTAATATTATTATTAATACTTAGTATAATATTTTCAATAATATTATTATTAATATTAATAAGATTATTAAATTATATTATTATATAATATTAATAATATTAATAATATTATTTAATATTATTAATATTTGTAATATTAATATTATTAATAATATTAATATTATTACATAATATTCAATATTATTATTATTAATAATAATATTAATAATCATTATATTAATTATTGATATTATTAATATCAATATTATTAATATTATTATTAATAATAATATAATATTAATAATATTGATATTAATAATATAAAATGGATATTCCAAGTGAAACCTCTCGTGGTTAAAAGATGAGTTTGGTTTAGAAATTTTTGTTAAACAGTGAAACTTGTGATATATATTATATATTATATATATATATATTTTATATATATATATATATATATATATATATATATATATATATAATATATATATATATATATAATTACAAGTTTCACTGTTTAACAAAATTTCTAACAACTCATCTTTTAACCATGAAAAGTTCATTTGGAATCACCCTTGTCGAATGGGTTGAAGTTCTATATTGGGGGTCAACCCCGAAGGGGGTTAAGCGGGACTTAAGATTCAGCCGGAAGGGCTGTGATCTTACCGCTCCTACTGAGGGGTAATACCCCAAATGGAATTTCTCGAAGGGAAAAGATGAATTCCTTTAGGAACTTTGTTTAATAGTGAACTTTGAAAATTTAATTTTGCTCTCCTACGTAAGATGAATGATGGAGTAGACCTTAGGATAACACATTTTTTTTTAATTAAGTAAAGTTAATCTTAGTATTGGTAGTTAGGAGAGTTTTAATACGTAACAAGAACATCATCGAATGGAATGACCAGAGTAGTACTAAGTTAATATTTGAATAGAGTTATTTTCTCAAGTTAAATTTATTTACCATATAATGAAAAAATGTATTGTGCAAAATTAAAGGTTAAGGCGTGTAAAAAAATGTGTTTATTGACCTTAGGTTAATACAGTGGGTTATTAAATTTGGTTAACCCTATTGTTGCTAGGTAGGATAGTTTGTTAGTCTGTACAAGACACCTTTGAAAGAGATGATCAGAGCTATGTACTGCCGTGACATGAGTACCGTTTCTTAAGTTAAATTTGTTATTTAACGTAAATAAAAATGTATATCGTGAGAAATATGCGTGCTTTGACAGATGGCTTTTTTTGTTAATGTTGCGCATTTATTCCGTAGTTTGTAGTTTATACCAATTGTTTTAGAAAATTTAAGATTTGTCGATATTACTATGTTAAGCTGTTATGTTATGGTAGAAACTTTGGGTTTTTGTAGTTTTGTTAAATATTACAATGTTCTGTTAAATAACATTGGTGTGATATGAATTTTTGCTTGGTTGTCTGTTTAGATAATACTTTACTGTCGTAAAGCTTGCTAACTTTAAATATATTCATTATAAGTTATTACTATTATTATAATATATAATATAATAATATAATATAATAATAATAATAATAATAATTAATATAATAATAATAATAATAATAATATAATATATAATATAATAATATAATAATAATAATAATATAAATATAATAATATTATTAAAATTATTAAAATTATATTATTAAAATTAAAATGGTAATTAACATTAACAAATTAAATTATTAATATAATATTAATCATATCTTATAGAATAAAAATAATATTAAATATTATGTTAGTGTAATTTATTAATATGTAGTATATATTATATTAGTTAATATTAATATTAATTATTAATAATAATATTAATATTATTATTTTTATCTTTTTTATATAATATTTATTCATATTCATATTTATAAATAATTAATATTAATATTATTAATATTAATATTATTAACATTATTATTATTAATATTAATATTATTAATTTTTAATATTATTAATATTAATATTATTAGTTATTAATTAATATTAATAATATTATAATATTAATACTATTAATATTAATATTATTAATATATTAATTCTAAGCATTATTATTGATACTAATTGATAGCAATTATTAATATTATTAATATTATGATATTAATTAATATGAATTTTAATAATAATTTAATAATAATTATTAATAATAATTATTAATAAATAATAAAAATAATATATTAATAATATTGAATAATATTAATATTAATATTAATAATAATATTCATATTAATGATAATATTAATATTATTTATTAATAATAATATATATAATTTTAATATTAATATTATATATTAATATAATTAACATTATAATAAATAATAATAATAATAATTAATAATATGCATAATAATTAATAACAAAAGTAATAATATAATAATAATAATTAATAATAATAATAAATAATAATAATAATAATAATATGAATAATAATAATATTAACAATAGAATAATATTATAAATAATAATAATAATAATAATAATAATAATAATAATAATAATGGACCAATAAAATAGTATATAAGAGGAAAGATGACATGATAAAAATTATAATAATAATAATAATTAAAATAAATAATACTAATTATAATAATCTGTGAATAATAGTAATATACTTATTATTTTCAATAATAAGATAAACATATTATTACATTAATATTAATAATTTTTTAATACTAATAATATAATAATAATAATAATATAATAAAATAATAATCTAATAATAATAATAATAATAATTAATATCAGATAATAATAATAATATTAATAATAATATATTAATAATAATTATTAATAGTAATAATAACATATTATAATATTAATAATTAATATTAATATTATTTATTTATTATTTATTTTTATATTTTATTGAACATATACATTTTAAATGTACTCTATCCTAAAAAAAATCACATTTTTTGATAACATTTTTTGTAACTTAAAAGTTTTAGCAGCTTTAATGCAATAGTTGCGTAATACTTTGTCAACATTTTGGAACCATAATTACATTTTTATTTTTCTATCGGACGTAAAAATTTCGCATGGAATAATTATTTAATTTTCTATTTATTTATTTAGTACATTTTGTCTATATAATCGAATCGTTGATATTCGTAAAAAAATTATCGATTATCGAAAAATATTAATGAAAATAATAATAATAATGGCAAATACATCGATAGTGTTATACTTATTAAAACGCCAAAATTAGCTGATTAAAATTTTCGGGAGGTAATTTTTTACATTTTTCTTTAAACTATATACATAAAATGTATGAAAATCTGTTAAAAATGAAAATTCAAATAATTTTTTGATACCTTATTTTTTGTCACATTAAATGTCTATAGTTTTAATACAGCTTTAACATGATTCAAAAATAATTAGATATTAATAATTATATTATTAATTATCTAATATATACTTATATATTATATATATATATATATATTATATATATATATATATAAATATATATATATATATGTATTATATAGTCTATTCTGTTTTTTTTTAATATAATTGCTACATATGATACTAACAAATGAATTTAAGTGGTAACGGACATGGATTCAAAGTTTCGAATATTTTAAAATTAATTTTTTAAATCACATTTATGTAATAATTTATATAATAATGAATATTTCAAAAAGTACGATACTAACAGAAAAACAATTTACATATTTGAATCAGCGTATAAAGCTTACTACAAAACGTAAAAAAACAAATTCATAATGAAATAATTTCAAAAGTATGAAACACTTCAGAAATAACGCAATTACATATTTTGAATCTGCGTATAAAGTAAATAAAAGATATATATAAAATTAAGGGGGCTCGTAGGGGGCTCGAGCCGAGGGGGGACGTTTTCCATCCCCGTAGGGGGAGGGGCGGAGGACCCCCGCGGACAGGCCAATACCAAAAAGCGGGGTTTCGGAACTCCTGGAGGGGGGATGTCCTTTACACTGTCGTTCCGCGGAAGGCGGAAGAGACCCGATCTGCCATCCTTTGCGGTTTACTCTTGGTATTCCTTTAGTTAAAAAAAAAAACCACCTAATAAAACTGACGGAGTCGTAAAACGTAAAGGTCCTAATATATTTTTGAATGCATGTACGTTACCACTAAAATTGATTGTTAGGATCATGTTCTAGAAATACAGTATATTAAAAAAAACAAAAAAAAAATCATAACTGACGGAGTCGTAAAACAGAAAAGGTCCTATATATATATATATATATAAATTAATGTATTGTTTTTATTGTTTATTGGAAAATTCTGATTTGGATTTTTTATTTTTATTTTACGTACACTTTTTCTATATAATATAGATCATTGATAATACGTTAAAAACAAAATTTGAATATACTAATTAATAAATTTCGATTATATCGATAATGCTAAACAAATTTTGACTGTTTTTTCTTTATCTTTACATGTACGAAATAAAGCCAAAAATTTGTTTTTCGTAGAGCTATTTTTATATTGTTATTGAGGTGACAAACTTAAAAACTACGAAAAAACGATTAATAAAACTTTAATTTTTTTATACCATTTGTGTAATTTAAATGTTTCTAGTTTTATTACAATACTTACATTATTGGAAGTCACCGGAAAATATATATTACAAATTTTGCGAACTAAAATTAATTTGTTCAAACTACACAATCAAAACAAACATATTCCATTTTAAATCTACGACCCATTACACCATTAAACATATAAGATTTGAATTTCACATACAGTAATAAATGCACCACACGCTCAAAGAACAACATGTTTTATTATTTGAACTCGGTGACTGACTATTGGGGAAGGAGTGAGAAATCCGGGGTATAAAATGGAGGAGTATGGGGGGATACTTGTGATATGAAGTAGGATAGCGATTTTGGTTTTGCTTTTGAGAGCGGACAAAACCTATAAAAGAGTACTATGCAATCCCTCAAGAGACAAAATAGCGTCCATTCAGGCTATCATGAGTTCAAGACAAATTAACAGCCTGCAATGAGAGCTCATGATGCTCTTCAGTTATCTAAACATTTTTTTATTGCTTTTGAGAACAAAACTTACTAACGAATGGCATGTGAAGTTCATCCTGGAGGTTAAAATACTACCCAAGAGGCCATCATGAATTCATG
>JABUQX010113327.1:22500-31647 GCA_015478945.1 Trachelipus rathkii
TATAAATTCATGAAGAATTATCTAAAATTTGTTTAGTACTGCTTTCTCATCTTTATATAAAATTTAAATTCGTCTTAAAACCATATTCAATGGTAGTATGATTAAGATTTTTACTTAATCTTTTACTTAATTATTAACCTTTTTTTGAGTGCCTGTTCTCTATTCCCGAAAAAGGTGATAAAATAATGCTCGTATTCTTGCTTAACATTTTTTATACCAATGTTAAAAGCATTGAGAAACCTTGGCCAAACGCAGTCTTGAGAATTGCCAAATGCTTTATTCAGGTCGCGCGCCGCCCCCCCCCCTCCCCCTCCCCCCCCCCCCCCCGCCCCCCGCCCCCCCCTCCGCCCCCCCCCCCCCCCGCCCCCCCCCCCCCCCAGTCTCCCCCGCTCCCCCCCCCCCTCCCGCCCCCCCCCCCCCCCCCCCCCCCCCACCCACGCCCCCCGCGCCGGCCCCCCCCTCCCCCCCCGCACCCGTGCTTGATTGTGCATTACGATACGTATTTAAATTTATGATAGAGATACGTAAATTATGTATTTTGGTAGCATCTTTACAAGGAAGTCCAAATCATTTGGAGTACATTACTATGCTATTAAACTGGCCGGATATAAGAGGAAGTTAACGAAATTTCGCTTCGATCTGAGAGAATTTGTACTTTTACATCGCGGAGATGGGAAAAGTTGTTTTAATACTCCGAGTTCAGCTCACTCACAAAGTATGAATAAATTGGGATTTTCTGATATTGGTTTTTTATTTTATTGAACGGCGGTAATTTAAGAAAAAAAAGATGAAAGTTGATAAGAATAAGAAAGATTAAACTAAATAAAAAAATTTGAAATGTAACCAAACATAAACGATTACTTATTTGGCACGACTATTCTCAAACGTCAGGATAGATAACTTCTACAGTATTCGGCAATATGGCATCTTTTCTGATGATTTTCGTCACTTTATGGCCAAATCGAGTGTGAAAAGCAAAATATAAATGAACGAAATCAGGAGTAATCGTGATTTATTTTTATAATCTTATGTGAGAGGTTAATTCGGATTACTGAGCTATATTATATATATACTAGTATATAGTATATGACCTATATATATAATTATTATAGGGTCTCATATATACTATATATATATATATATATATATATATATATATATATAGTATATCATATATATATTATATATTAATTATATATATATAAGGTATATTATATATATATATATATATATATTATATATATATATATATATATATTATACCCTGGCTGTAGCTTTATAATATCAATATTAGTTGAAGTGGTTGTAGTTGGCTATAACTATGAGTACGAATGAGCGTGATACGTGATATATCGGGTATATATTATTATGATTTAGTGAGGTCAGTATTTATATATGATATTATAAATATAGAGTTAGAGTATAGACTTAGTATATTATATATATATTTAGGTAGTCATGATATATATAATTATTGGATAGATAGCTATTGAACATATATATATATACTATTAGCTTATATAGTGTTACTATATAGAGTCATAATTACTATGTACTTATATTACTAATGACTAAGTCGTGATATATAATATATTATGTATCGTATATATATTATATTATATATATTATATATATATTAATATATATTATATATAATAATATTATATAATAATTCTTAATATATAGCGCAGCCTATATATATATATATACTGAATATGTAATGGTATAATAATTATCCTAATATGATATGTATATATTATATATATTTATATATATATATATTATTATATATAATTATATATATTAATATATATATAATATAATATAAATATATATTATATATAATAGAATATATATATATTAAATATTATATATTATAAATGTATAGTATATATACGCCAATATATATACTATATATATATATATATATATATATACTATTATATATTATATATATATATATATACTAATATCTCTAATAATATTATATATATATATGCTATCATAGTCATGACGATAATTATTAGTATCATTATATATATATATATATATATATATATTTGACATTAGTTAGTAATATATATATAATATATATTATATAGTATATATATAGTATATATATATATATATATATACTGATATATATATACTATATATATCAATTTAAAGTTGTACTAAATAGAATACAGAGATTAAAAATTAAACTAAAATTAAATAACAGGAAATATAAATCCCCTAAAAATAGCAAAAGTATTTATTTTAAAAATATGCAAACAATTATTATCAGCTTGTTTTGAGAATACTAAAGTTACAATAATAAAATGTTTTTTTCTACACTGAAAATAAAATACAAATTACAACAAGATAATTTCAGGAGTGCATTGCATGTTTTCATACTACAAACATTAAGTTTAAGTTCATTTTGAATTTTTAAGAATTGTATTTATGAAGTCAAAAAGACATTTAAAATTGACAAAGATTGATATTTACTACAAAATAAAGACATCTAATAATACAAAGAAAACTTTAGATTTGTTCAAACTTGTAGATAAAAACAGGTTTTCGATAGGATTTAAGAAATCTTTGTAACATTTTCTAAAAGAAATCAGAAAAAAGTTAAAATTCAAACATAATGTACTATTTTTGATTTTAAAAAAAGACTCATCGAATTATAATGTATTCCACTTACATATGATTTATGACGAACAGAAAAATTACATTTAGCTAAAAAGACTTATCATAGGGGCTTAGAAGTACATTTGAGGGTATTTCAGTCTAGTAATAATTTAAATTTTCTCTTCACGCCAGATTTGCTAAAAGTATTTTTATAATATGAGCGTACTGCTGCATTCAAATTGATTCCAGGAAAAAATGTACTACAAATATGAACTATCAACCGTAATTGACACGGTAATAAAGATTGTAATTATGTCTTTATCAACATTAAAAATCTGAGAAAAACATATAAGATAACAAATTATGAACTTGCTAACATTAAAATAAAAAACAGGCAAAAGACAGAATGTATAAAACTTGTCAACCATTAAGCCCAGGGAAAAATACGTAACAAATTATAGAAAATCTGATAAATGATTTGACTCGACCCTATTAAAAAAAAAGGTTGAAACAGGAAATTAAAACACATATTAATATATCCGAGAATATTAAAAAATATTGCTGGATTTCTAACAAATTTATTGTGGAGTAACAGAATTTTGCATTTAAAGAAAATATTACAGAGTCTATATCAGTTTAGTTTAAAACTCTTTAAAAGATTTTCGAAGAGTAAGCCAACGATGCACGTCAGATTTAGTAAGATAGTAAAAGCGATTAAACCAAAGTCTGTTTAAGTCTTAAAGTCTGTTTAAGCACAGAAAATCTTGTTCATTTGAGTGGATAGAACGATTGTGTCTAACCATTTCTGATTAATAAATAACTCATTTTTTTTCATTCAATTTCTTCTTTTATAAAGTTTGTTATGCTTGGTTTTGACACGACAAAGGCCAGTAAAGTGTTTAGCATATTCACTTTAATTAATTGACATCCTAACTATGTATTACAATGATTCGTGGCTATTGTTTCAAGAACAAATACTTACCTCCTCTTCTAGCTTTTTTCAGTTTATGATGCACACGTTTTAAGACCCATTCTTAAATGGTTGAATCACATCCCCCAAGAATCAGAATACGGATGGGGTGAGTGTAATATTTAAGCGTGTTTAACTCCCATGTGAAACATGAATCTTCCGATTGTATTTAAATTCCTTAAAAACCAATTCAAATATATAATCTAAGCTTTTCACATGATAGTTTGGTTTTTCGATTTTAATTTTCCGCTTAAAAACTTTTTGAATGTTGCCTAACATTCATAATAACTTTTGTAAAAAAGCAAAAAGTAAGTTGTAGCATTTCATAGAAATAATAACCGATTTGAGCATATGCAGCATAACTTTCATTTCAGTGTGTAAGAAGCAACGAATTAATACAATATCTCCATAAGTAAATAAATCGAAAAGCACCTCTATATAAATTTTCTCTTTAGTGTGTTTCATATAGGACTTTGCACTGATTGGAATTAGCGTTATAAATTCTTTCAAAATAGGAAAGTATTTTCCAATTTTGCCTTCTATTTTTGCCAGAAACCCAATTGTCATAACAACAGTATCTGTGAGATCTAAGTACTTAGTATCTTCCACATGATCGATTAACAATCTAAAATACTTTATAAAAGTGTCATGCCACCTTGAATTCTTAACTAATTTTGTTAAAATAATATAGTAACAATCATGAAAATGTTTATCTTTACGAAGTTTAAATAATAAGTACATCAAAATATTAATTATCTTAAATTTAGGAGCGATCGTTAGATAAATAAAAATCGTCCGAAGAGAATTATCATTTTGCTCGATATTTTCAAATAAATACTGAACTCCGATTTCAGAGCAAAAAGTTACCACCCAAGGGTCGCGGAAACCTGAACAACCATGAAGCAAAATTTTACGATACAAATGTTGAATATCCGTTACATGTAAATACTGAAATACCGTTGTTAGTCCTTTAATTTTTTGTACCCAATAAAAAATTACCGGACCGTAAAATCCTAATTTCTGAATTTTAGAAATAATATAATAGTTTTGAATATCTTGTGTTAAATTGTTAAAATATGTGAATATCTTATCTTCATCAAACAAAAATTTACAGGAGAACTCAAACCTCCCCCGAGGAGAAAGGTCGCTCCTTTCTAACGCTTGAAGAAATGTTTCGCGAGGGTTAATAACTCCTTGCCAGTTGAAAACAAAATTTCCTAAAAATAAAGGTCTATCAGTTTCTAAAATTATCGGTCTCATAAACCTTTCTATTTCATCAAATACCAACCGAATAGCAAGTTTCACTTTTTTATGCAAGGAAATTTCCGATTCTGGTATTTTCAAATTATTTTCAACAATCGTGAATAACCTATAGGTATCGTATTGACCTTCATCGATAAGCAGACTTCTCAACTCTTCGCGAGCTTCATCGCATTCAAAGGAATGAACAACAGCTCTCAATAAGCTAAACTCCTTTAATGACTTCACTTCGACTCCATAGAGATAATTCGTTTTCAAGTCGTATTTCATATATAACTGATTTAAATTTTCGTTATTGTCTTGATCCATAACTGTAAAACTGAAATAAAAACAAATTTCATGATTATTATCATTATTATTTATGAAAACAATTAAAACGATTAAAACTATTAAAACGATTAAAATGATTAAAATGATTAAAATTATATAATTTTTATGATTATATTAATTATAATAATGATTATTAAATGAAAGTGATTTTTCCCATTCTTTCCTATATACCATGAAATGTATATTTATTAAGAATTTTTCGCAAATAAAATTAATTATATACACATATAATTAGTGTTATATAAATACCACATTAAGGGGAGGTTTCACTTTTGGTTTGAGTATTGTAGGGAAAATTCTTAGATAATAAATATGGAAAAGAATTTTTAGTTCTCCTACCATCTGCATCAAATAAAAAGAAAGATGCATTTTCCCCCGAGTTCTAAAACGTTGAATTTAAGCGTTTTTCTGTGTTTTCATTGGTTTGCTTTGTATTTTTATTTGAAGGAAATCCATTTTCTCGAAATTTTTGAAATCATGTCCAACAACTTTTTTTTGTATACGAATTGAATTTATGAAACGTCTATGCTTTACTGTAGTTGGCTGAGAGACTTGATAGAATATCTTTTTAAATAATTAATTTAATTACTGCTTAGTGATATCTAGTCACCCAAACAAACATTCCTTAATGGATAAAGAAGTTAGAACGACATGTTTTGCTCATTTGGAGATTTTTTGTTTAATTTGCTCAATACATGAAATTTACAGAGCATGTATATAACTAAGGAAATATACTTTTGCTTATTATTTCTTAATACCCCCGTTCTGTCTCTGACGCCGTAGAGAATATTCTTTATAAGCAAAAGTGTTTTTAGGGTTGTATGCTATAAATGATCTATAAATAGACACACGTAACCTTCCCTCAAATTATCCAAATTGGAACAGAAAAAATTGCTATAACGTTGTTCTTTCAAATCATATGACATTTCCAGAGCAACAATTATGGGAAGAGTTGGCCTTTTTTTTTAATAACCCCAAGAAATTATTAAATTAAATTTCAATTTTTTATTTTTTTACAGTTTTTCCAATGAATGCTAAGGTGTGCAAAAATATATAGCGAACTTAAAATAATCTTGTATCTCCCCAATAGTAAATGTAAGATGAAAAGGCGGAAAATATTCCCACAAATCCTTTATTAGAAACCGAGTTTACTTCTTGCTGAGTTGAAGGGATGACGTTGGTTTGGTGGAAAATATCATCACAAATCGAATTAACAAATTTTTTAGACAATTCATGTCATAGTAATGTTCAAGATGCAAAAATCAACAAAAATTCTTGTAATTCAATTACGAAATATGATGCAGGAAAATATAGTTCAACATTCATTTCTAAACTTTAGCGTCACAGGTACAGTATACACGTCCAGCGAGTAGAAAGTTTCAACCGTACTAACAAAGAGGTTTTGGCAAACATTTCTGTGTCATTATTTATTAAAAATAATTGCATTTGGATCCTAAATAACGATGTTTCTGGCTACATTTCTATGTTGCCATATTTTTGGTTTTGGCTACATTTGTATGTTGCCAATCTTTATTATATGAATAATCGACCTTAGTATTAAAAATTATGTATAGTTCATTCCCATAAAAAATATGCGAGTGGACTTGGGGTTTTTTTTCTGCAGCCGAAAATAGAAATAAGCCTATATATATATATATATATATATCATATTAATATATTATGTATTATATAATATATATATTATATATATATATATTATATAATATATATAGTATATATATATAATATATATATAGTTATGATATATATACTACTTATATACATATTATATATTATTAACGATAGTTTCAGTGTATAGTAGTATATATATATAAATAGTATTCATATATATATATATTATATATATTATACATTATACAAACTTTATAATAAGAGATTTAAAAAAATTAGTAACAAAATAAATGATAGGAATTACAGATCCTCTACAAAGCAAAATATTTATTTTAAAGAATATTGGGCAAAGCCCATTATCAGCTTGTTTGTTAAAATACTAAAAGTTACAATAAATCAAAACGCAGTGCGGTGCAGCAAACAAATACAATGAAAATTAAAAACAATAATTAAAGGTTAATTCATTTTTCCTTACTACGAAACAATTAAGTTTTGTTCATGTTGAATTTTTAACTTTTACTGTTATGAAGACCAAGCAGCCACATTTAAAAATTGACAAAGGATTGAACATTTATTACAAATAAAGAGACATCTCTAATGAACCACAGAAAACTTTATCATTTCTTCAACCCTTGTAGATAAAAATATGTGTTCAATAGGATTCATACGATCTGTTGGAGACAGAAAAAAAAAAAAAAAAAAAAAAAAAAGAAAATAAAAAAAAAACATTTCCTGAAGATGATCTCAAAAATGTTAAAAGTAAGTAACATTGTTTATTTTTAAAAACAATGATGTAGTTAAAATGTATCCTTACATATATTTTAAGATAAATAAAGTCCATCCCTTTGGAACCCCTTAGTTGTGCTGCAGTTGAAAACCATATTTTATAATTTTAAAAATTATTCTTTACAGAATTTTAAATTATAAAATACATATGCTGCAAAATTGAATTCCAGGAAAAATGTGCTGCAAAAATGAACTATCAACAGTAAATTGAACAGGTAAAAAAGATTGTAAATTATGATCTTTATCAACATTAAATTGAAAAAAAGAAAGGTAACAAATTATGATCTTTGCCAACATTAAAATGAAAACCAGGAAAAAAGAGAAACAAATTATAAACTTTGTCAACATTAAGCACAGGAAAATACGCAACAAATTATTAAATTATATGCATTAAGTTTAAACCTAGGTTAAAAAATGTTAGCAAATTTTGAAATTTATCAATATTAAAATGTAAAAATTAAAAAATTTGCTTTATATCTAACAATATATTTGAAAAAGAAAATTTTGCATTTAAAAGATACGCTACAATTAAAATATATCAATTAAGTTTAAAACTTTAAATTTTTTTTGTAGTTTTCGAATACTATACACGTCAGATTTAGTAATGATAATAAAACAGAATCTAAAAGTCTGTTTAAGTCTTAAAGTCTGTTTAAGAACAGAAAATCTTGTTCATTTGAGTGGAGAAACGATTGTATATATCTTTTTCTGATTAATAAAATCATTTATTTTCATTACAATTCTTCTTTTATAAAGTATTAGCAATTGCTTGTTTTGAACGACAAAGTCCAGAAAGTGTTCAGCATATTCAACTTTAATTAATGACATCCTAACTATGTTTACAAATTTTCCATTTTCAAGATACAAATATTACCTTCCTCTTCTACTTTTTTCAGTTATGATGCACAAAGTTAAGAATCATTCTATAAATGGTTGAATCACATCCCCAAAACACGATGCGGATCGTGTGATGTAAACTTTAATCGTGCTAACAAATGTGAAACATCATCTTCCGATTGTATTAAATTCCTTAAAAACTTTTCAATAATAATCAAGCCTTCATAATCGACTTGATTTTCCGATTTTATTTCCCTTAAAAACTTTTTGATGTTGCTTAAACATTCATGATAAGTGTTTGTAAAAAGCAAAAAGTATTTTTTAGCCAATTCATAAAATGAATAACCGATTTGAGCATAATCAGCATAATTTTCAGTGTGTAAGAAGCAACGAATTAATACAATATCTTCATAAGTAAATAAATCAAAAAGCACCTTTACATAAATTTCCTCATTAGTACGTTTCATATAGGACTTTGCACTGATTGGAATTAGCGTTATAAATTCTTTCAAAATAGGAAAGTACTTTCCAATTTTACCTTCTATTTTTGCCAGAAACCCAATTGTCATAACAACAGTATCTGTGAGATCTAAGTACTTAGTATCTTCCACATGATCGATTAGCAATCTAAAATACTTGATAAAAGTGTCATGCCACCTTGAATTTCTAACTAATTTTGTTAAAATCTTATAGCAATTAACATGAAATTCTCTATC
>JABUQX010113328.1:0-5000 GCA_015478945.1 Trachelipus rathkii
ACAAGTGATGATCTATTTTTAAAATTATAGTTCATTTTTAGCTGTTTAAGCGGTTGCACAAGTTTATCTGATTTGTATTTTAAAAGTGTTTTATTTTACCTAAGTGTATATCATATTTATATTAATATCTTACAAATTGATGAAATTATAGATATAGTTATATATGATATAATTAATTCACTATTCCATAGCTAAACGCTACCAGGCTCAGCATGAAGCGCTCCCTCGCGCAAGGCTAGCCAACCCGCTATTGTCCGGCCTGTGTGCTCCCGCGGCGTCCCGCCCGCTCGCGTCCCGCCGCCGCGGTGCGGCTCGCAGGCGCATATTTCCCGCGTTCGTCGCGCCGCGTGCGAACGCGCAGGCGCATATTCCGCCGCGAATTAATTATTTAGACATTCGCATACACACACAGCACTTACATACACTACTCACCAACACACTACACACCACATCAACACAACCACACATTACAGCACACACATATCACACCGCACACTGCACTTACGAATATACGTATAATTTATTAAAACATTTTAATTTTATTTAATATTATACTTTTAGTGTTATTTACTTCATGTTAATTGTTATTATTATTTTAGAAACTACACATACAACAAACTCGCGCCATCACACACACAACATTCACACACTCACATCCACACTTCATCTTGCACATTAATATTGCTGTATAATTTTATTAAAACATTTTATTTTTTTTATTTTTATTATATACTTATGTGTTATTTTATTCATTGCAAATTGTTATTATTTTAGAACACATCATACATCATAATCACGCACCACACACCACACACACTCACATCGTCATCATCTCACTTGCTTACATATCAGTCGTATAATTTATTAAAACATTTTTTTTTATTTTATTAATTATACTTAGTGTTATTTTACTTCATGCCTTGTTATATTAATTTAGAACTACACATTGCACACATCTGCCCACACTAATCACAGCACCACAGCAGTCATAAGCACGCACTCCACTTTAGATATTGATCCTCATTCTTTGATGGCCTCAGCTTTTGATGCCTCAACTTTGATGTCTGCATGTTTTGCTGCCACAATCTTGATGCCTTGCAGCTTATATTGCTCTCTAGTTTGATACCTTGCTTTGATGCCTTCAGCTTTGATGGCCTTCAATCTTTAATAGCTTAGCTTTGGTACCTCTGCTTTAGTGGTTCATCTTTGCTGACTCATCTTTGATGGTGTCAATCTTTGATACCACTATATTGATGATTTCAGTCTTATATAGCAGTTACACTTTACATAGATCATTACACTTACACTTTTACATCACCATACCTATATATCTCTTTTCACACTACAACATACACATATTGACACTTACGTCACTCATTAGATCAATCTTAACTCCCCACACACACACACCAAATATTTATATTATTATATTTATATATATATATATATAATATATATATATTATATATATATCTATATATATATATTATTATATATAATATATATACTATATATTATATATATTATTTATATCTAATATATATTATGATATATATATTATATATTATTATAGTATATATATATATATATATTATATTAATATTTCATTCGCGGCGATATATTGCGCTGCCGGGCGCACGCTGGGCGGGCGGTGAACGCGGAATTATTGTGCGCTCTGCGGTTGCTTGCACGCTGGCGGGCGGGACTGCGGGCGGGTCGGGGACGCGGCGGGATGCTTACAGTCGGTGCGGGTTGGCTGCCTTTGCGGGTGGGGCTTAGCTGAGCCCTGGTTGTTAGCTTATGAACTAGTGATTTATTATTATTCTATTTAGTGAATATTAATAATTATTCCTCAATGTAAGTATTTATTATTAATATGATATACACTTAGTAAAAATAAAACACTTTTAATACAATCAGATAACTTGTGCACCGCTTAACAGCTAAAATGACTATGATTTTAAAATGAGTTTGGGTCTAATAGATAATAAAACACACCTGCTCATATACAAGTTATAGAACAATTGTTATATTTTCAAAGACGAATAAAATAATTCTCGACCAATGCACATATCTGAGGTCATGATATTGAGATATAGTGATTCGTCCGACCATACAAGTAAGGAATAACATTTCTTTTACGCTGCTAAGATCTTATCCGGATCCCAGCATGTTTAGTGTGAAATATATTTTAATAAAATAATATAACAATGATTCTTGTCTATTCTGGAATTACTTTTGACCTGGTATTAGGATTAAATTAGCCTGTTCTACAATAAAAGGCATTATCTCTTAAATTAGGCCAAATTTAGGCCTATATGTAGTTTATTTGCACCAACATTTTTACAGAAAAAGGGTGCAGTTTGTTAAATATATTTTGACCTGGAATTAGGTCTTAATCTGCCCGGGTTACACAGAAGTGATTATCTATTATTTTTAGACCTACCAGTAGTGGTATTTCAACACTTTTACAGAGAGAGAGTCAGTTTCGTATTCGTAAGTGAGTGCGGGTAGTTGTGTTTTCTCGTGATGGATGGTATATATATATATAAATTAATAATACTTAAAACAAACGAAAAATTAAAAACTAAAAAAATATTTTATTTTTTAAACTCGAGTGAATAATTATAATGTAAGTGAATAATTGTTATTTTAAATAAATTAATCTTAAATGATTTTAATAAATACATGTTATGTTAGTCGTAGTAGAATCTTTATTTGTATTTTATACTTATTTACATGCTAAAGATGATTGTAGCAGTAAGTCAAGAGAATCTAACACGTGGCATATGCTGGTGTGAGGGGTGGCTTTGGGTGGCTTGTACTTACTGATTTTTGCTTTAAGTGTACGTAAAAATATGATGTTTTTTAAACATTTCATTATAAATTTTAGTAAAGTTATTTTTAAAACTTGATAGTTATAAAATGTATACAAAAAGTATTAACAGTAATAATAAATTCTTTGTTCAAGATAATGATTGAATTTATTATAGAAGTTTTTAAGAAACTTGAAATATTTTAGTTGTATTTGAAATGAGTAATATAAAATTGTACGTGTTTTAATTAAAACATAAATGTTTTAATAAATTATACTCGTTATTTATATGGTTGTAAGTGAGTGTGCGTGGTGTGTGTGTTTGTGTGTGTGTGTGTGTGGTGTGTTGTTGTGTTGTGTGTGATGGCAGTGTAAGTAAATCTGTTGTTGTGTAGTAAATCTGTGGGTGGTGAGTGTTAAGTCAATATTCTGTGTGAGTGTATTAGGTAAATTCTGTGTCAGTGTATTAGTAAATTCTGTGTGTGAGTGGTAGTGTATATGTAAGTGTCTTTTATGGATCAAGATGTAAGTGTCATATGTTGATGACAGTATACATATTTTGAACGTGTGTATATATGTGTAAGTATGTTTGTATGTGAGTCTTTGTGTTTATGTGTGTGTGTGTGTGTGCGCAGCATGTGTATAAGTGTAAATGTAAGTGTCTATGGGTAAATGTCAGTGTCATAGTGAATGTGTGTATAAGTGTCATAGTGAATGTGTGTATAAGTGTAAGTGTATGTGTGTGTGTGTGTGTGTGTGTGTGGTGTGTGTTTCTAATAATAATAACAATAGGCATGAATTAAATATAAATAAGTAATAATAAAAATAATAAAAATAAAAAATAAAAATAATAAATAAATAATAAAAATAAATAAAAATAAAAATAAATAAATAAAAGTATTAAAACAAAATAAAAAACATTGTTAATACATATATGAGTTAAAACAGTAAGCAGAAAGTTAAAAGCAGTAAAGCAGAAAGTTAAGCAGTAAACAGAAAAGTAAAGCAGTAAAGAACAGAAGTTAAGCAGTAACATGAGTTAAAGCTAGTAAAGGCAGAAAGTTAAAGCAGTAAGCAGTAAAACAAAAGAATACTAATCCCCTAGGTGTTAGGTAATAACCCCTTTTGTTTTCTGCTTTACTGCTTTAGGGTTGTAAAGTATATGTTTTAAAAATTTCGTACAATTTATTAAAATAAATGTTTTATATGGCCGAAACTCTGTGTGTTTTAATTCTTACATTACAAATTTAAATAAAAAAAGTATTAAACAAAATAAAAATGAAATATAAATAAAAGTAATTAAACAAAATAAAAAATATAAGAGAAAACATAATTAACAAATATATGAGTTAAAGCAGTAAGCAGAGAGTTAAAGCAGTAAAGCAGAGAGTTAAAAGCAGTAAACGAGTTAAAGCAGTAAAGCAGAAAGTTAAAGGAGTAAAGCAGAAGTTAAAGCAGTAAGGCAGAAAGTTAAAGCAGTAAGCAGTAAAACAAAGGCATACTAATCCCTAGGTGTTAGGTAATAACACACTTCTATTGTTTTACTGCTTTACTGCTTTAAGGTATGTAAAGTATATGTTTTTAAATTAAATTTCGTACAATTTTATTAAATAAATGTTTATATACCGAGAAACTCTGTGGTGTTTTTATTCTACATTTACAAATTAAAAATAAAAAAGTAATTAAAACAAAATAAAAAAGAAATAATAAATAAAAAGTATAAAACAAAATAAAAATATAAAAGAAAACATAATGTTAATAATATATGAGTTAAAGCAGTAAGCAAGAGTTAAACAGTAAGAGAGAGTTAAAACGTAAGCAGAGAGTTTTTAAAGCGGGGGGAGTAAACATGAGTTATAAGCAGTAAAAGCAGAAAGTAAAGCAGTAAAACATGAGTTAAAGCAGCGCAGTAAAGCAGAAAGTTTAAAGCAGTAAAGCAGTAAAACAAAGGCATACTAATCCCTAGGTGTTAAGGTAATAACACCTCTATTGTTTTACTGCTTTACTGCTTTAAGGTATGTAAAGTATATGTTTTTAATAAATTTCGTACAATTGTAGTAAAAAATGAATGTTTATATATCAGTACACTCTGATTTTTTTCTTCTTACATACAATTTTTTAAAAAATTTATAAATTTAAAAAGTTATTAAGTAAAAGTATTTAGTAAAAATAATGTTAATAAATA
>JABUQX010113328.1:12500-44956 GCA_015478945.1 Trachelipus rathkii
CTCATAGAAAATGAGTCATTTAGTCGGTTAGATCTCAGGGTTAAAGCGGTGGAGATTGAGGAAGTTGAGAATGTGTGGAAAGATGTCACTCGAGCTTTCATCAAAGGAGGAGGAGTTGCACCACTGTGTGTGTGCGTGTGTGTGTGTGTGTGTGTGGAAGTATCTCAAATGTGGAACTCCCTACTTCACTACATGCAAGATCAATGCGCATGCTCTACAATATGACGCAACAACTGGCAGGTCGCGAAGTTTCTTAAAGGCGTCCTCGGTTTCCTTGTACTCCCTACAAAACATGGGTAGTGACTCAGTCAAAAATACACTGGGTAGTAAAGGTCAAAAAAACATGGGTAGTAAAAGTCAAAAACCATGGGTAGTAAAAGTCACAACGTGATTCTTTTAAAAAAGATCGCCCGAAAAAATGAAGACTCCAAGAATATTTAGGACAAGTGAAAGTTTGAGATATGCGATTTCGAACATGATGCTATAACTATATGTTGAGTTGTGTCGAGCAGATTGATGGAGGAATTAAGTTTTTGGGATATCGAAAACAAGCCACATTTTTATGACCCAGTAGAAAATTAACGATCGAGAAGTCATAATAATAAACGCCACCATCTTAGCTTAGGCCTATTTGCCTGCAGGGTTGGTCACTTTTTCAAATGAAAAGAAGTAGAGAAATGGCTTGATACCGAAAGAGGAAGGTTTAAAAACCGAAACTGAACCATACTCTATGATAACGCTTTGGATATGTCCATCCCTACACCAAAATATTCACCGAAATGTCGTAATGAAGTGGACCAAGGGTTAGAGAGAAAGGAAGGAGGACATGTAGTTGAGTGTTCGTCACGAAAGACATATTGGTGACTAGAAATTAAAAAAGTTTCCAAATTTTTTGTCATAAATAAATTCGAAACCATTGAAAAAAAAGGAAATTATAGCGATAAGAAGATAGTTAAAGCCTTAAAGGGTTAAGAGTGGTGGGTCCCTCTTTTTTTGGCACAGCTTGAACAAGGGCTCGCTTGTAGCAGGAAAGCAGTCGAAGTCAATAGGTAGAGAAGAGTAAAATATTTATTAATTTTTTTTTTTTAGAATTACTTGGTGTCAGGTTTATTTATATATATAAAATGAAAGCTCAGAAAAAGCACACGTTTTGAGAACATAGGAGGTAGATCATCAGCACCATACTCCATATAGCAGTGGTTCCCAACCGTTCTCGTGTTGTAATCCCCCGCCACATTTGCATAAAATAATGTTTTTAATAGGAAACACACACACACACCACACACACACCACAACACACACACACACATACACACACACACCACAACACACACACACATATATGATATTATAAGTATATATATATATAATATATTATATATATATTTATATATATATATATATATAATATATTATATATGAATAATATATATATATATAATATATTATATTATATATATATATATATATATATATATACTATATATATATATATATAATATATATATATATATATATACTATATATTATATATATAATAATATATATATATATATATATATTATATACTATACACGCTTAAAATAGATTAATCAGATTGTAATTCAAAAGTAATGTAAAATTTAACTAACTTAATATTCAGCTATGGTTGTATTTGCTACAGAGTGTTTGCTAAAGTCATCGCATGTCATGCTCAATATTTAGTGTTTCTTGCCTACGTTTTGATATGTAGAAGCGTTGAAATCTATTCTTGCAGAGATATGTAGAGGCGAATGGAAGCAAAACTCGAAAGTGGAATTTGGATATGACTAATACATAGCACCAGAACTCGAGTCACAAATTTTTCATAAAACAAAACTCACGCGGGGAATTGTTTCACAGACTCAAGAACTCATCCTGTACTTTACCGGGAATGTTGGTTACATTCAGGGAAGCAGAGAATGGGCTTTGAACCAGTGCAGCTTCTGCTTCAGTAAGTACCACTGAAAATCCTTTTCACCTTTAGATTCCTCTACGACGCTGCAGAGTATTTCAAGCATGACAGGGTTTCCAAATTTACTTTCCGACGCCAGTTTTGCAACTTGAATACAAATGCCTGAAGGTTTGTCTTGAAATTGGATAATGTGTTTCCTTTAACTGAAGTTTAATAAAGTTCAGCTTATTTAGGTAGTCTAAAACGTCTGCCATGTAAACACATCTTTTCTTCAAAATTTCATCGTTAAATAAGCCACAAGGTCGTGTTTCCTTTGAACTTCTAGAAACAGCATGATTTCGTTTCAATCAAAGGAACGATTGGTAACATTTCCTTTCGACAACCAGCGTACAGCAATGTAGAAAGAAAAACCTTGTGATCAGAATTCATGTCTTTGCAGAGTTCTTTAAAAGCCAAATTTGATGTAATTCACAATTTTGATCAGATAATCAAGTATAACTACTTGCAGAGTAATTGGAAGATTCTTACTGACGAGAGCATAACGTTAAATCGTGTAATGAATACCTTTTGCTTAAGGAGCAAGTTCTCTCACTTTTTTCTGAAAGCCCAACTTTGGCCCTAGCATAGATGGTACTCACCTGTACAAACCCCACAAGCATTTCTCCGATATAGACCTTCAGTTTCAAAAAGGTATTTATCTTCTTAATATTTTCTCATTTTTTAGTAATTTTAAGTGCACTATAAAACAGGAACTCTGCTTTGATGTTGTCATCTGAATGAAAATATTTCAGAAAGACAAGTAACTGAGAACATAAACTTATGTCCGTTGATTCAACACTTGAAAAAGAAAAAACGAAGAAACTTTTGATTTCTTTCAATGCTTTATCTTTCACGTTTAAGGACACATCTTAAAATCTTCTCTGAATAGTATTAATATACAGGCAAATTTGTCGCATCTTTGTCTTGCTGTCTTCCCCAAGAATTAAGTTCACCGTCTTGAACATGCAGAGTTTGATGAACGTATCTCCAATTGTATAAGTATTTTTTGTTTGCCAATTTCCAATGCAATTTCATACGATGCTTGCAGTGCGGCTGTTGCTCTGCTGTTGAAAACTTCTTGTTGGATCAAGTCTCTTCTGATACTTAAGACCAGTTTCACGACGTCGAAAGAATTCCAAATCCTTTTTAGCATGTTATGAATGCTTCGTTTCTAAGTGATGTTTGGTAAACAGATTTTTGAAAAACATTATTTTGTTTCTATAAAAAAGGTGAGGTTGTTAGAATGTTTTTTGGTGTGTGTGTGGTTCTTTTTCGATAGCTTGAAACAAACAAAACAATATCCCTGGTGACCCCATTAAAACCCTTTCGCGACCCACAAATTGGGAACTGTGCCATAAAGAGAATATACCAATGTAAATATATAAGGCACCTTTATATTTGAGAGAGAAGAATTTTAATAATAATAATAATAATAATAATAATAAAATAATAATAATAATAATAATAACATAACTAACAATAATTAAAACACATAATAAAGAATAATAATAATAATAATAATAATAATAATAATAATAATAATAATAATAATAATAATAATAATAATAATAATAATAATAATAATAATAATAAAATTTATTTATTATTGTTATTATTATTATTATTATTATATTATTTACTTATTTCCATTATTATTATTTATTATATATTATTATTAATATTTTTATTAATATATTATTATCAATATTGTTATAAATACATGGACAATTCTAACTATAGAAGTAATAAATTAGTGACATTGGCCTTCTTGGTCGTAGAACTGTTTCAGATCGCCATACTGCATATATAGACAATGCACTTACTATCGATTGCAGGGTCAAGTCGGATGCACACATCTTGTTCGGAATAAATTGTAAAAATTAAATAGCCTCGAATATATTATTATGATCACTATTATTATCTTATTTATTATTCATTATATATGATTCTATGTCGCTTTATCTATATATTACTTATTATTATATTTATTTTATTATTGATTAGATTATTTATATATTATTGAACTTAATTTATTATTATTATTATTATTCATTATTATTATTATCTTATACTGATCTCAAGAGAGTATAACTTTGATTAATACTTTGGTACTGTAAATCTTGCCTGTCAGTCTCGTCTGTACGCACCCTCACCCCCATCCCAAAACACACACACTACCGAACATAAACACGACACACACACAGCACACACACACCACTAACAGCTGTTAGCGAATTATAGCGGAGACGGAATCCAATCAAATTATAGACGTTCTAGATTGGAGAAGGAACAGATTAGGATGAAACAGATGTTTCTCTCAAGACAGGTGGACCATAGACAAAGAGATTTTTCTGCGCATTTTTGCAATACGTCGGGGGGAAAAAGGTTACTCAACCCGCGGTCTCAGTAATTCGAGGCTGTTTGTAAAAAACGAGCGCCACATCAACTATTTTCAACATATATATATATATATATATTATATTATATATATAATATAATAGATATAATAATATACATATATAATATATAATTATATATAATATACTATATATATATATATATATATAATATATATTATATATTATAAATATATATATATAAGAAAGAGAGAGAAGAGAGAGGAGAGAGGAGAGGAGAGGAGGAGAGAAAGGAGAGAGAGAGAGGAGAGAGAGACGAGAGGAGAGAGAGAGAGAACGAGAGAGAGAGAGAGAGGAGAGAGAGATGAGAGACAGAGAAGAGAGAGAGAGAGAGAGACCCTTTTTTATACGGTTTTTGGCTCATTGTCTAATTGATCATCCACAGGAGGAGCTCATAGCCAAATTTTTTTTTAAGAATGTACGATATCGAATAAAGTGTTGAAGGCTCTCTTGTTGCCACATGCGCGCTGTGTGTGTGTGTGTTTGTGTGTGTTTGTTTTTAACCAATGCAGAGTGAAAAAAATTATAAATATAAAAATAAAATTACCGACGAGACAGATGTCAAGAGTATAATTGGAGGGGTAAAAAATTTACCCATGGATTGGAAAAACTATATATGCGTTAAGTAAAGGTTATGAGTTTAGTTAGTTTACATAGATTTGAACTTTTTTTTATAATATTTTTAGAGTTGTGAAATTTGAATTTGCGGATTTTCACTCAATTTTATAAATGGTTCGAATTCATACAATCGATATGTAATATTTGTAAATATAGGGAAAATTTAATGGTCCCGTTTTTTTTTTTTTTCTGGTCAGAATTTGATGGAATAACATCATAAGAAAGATCCCACTCAATCGTTTCAAAATCTACCAAATAAAAAAATAAATAAATAAATAAATAAAAAAAAATTAAAATCGACTCGGTGAAAAAAAAAATAGTTTTCTTATTTCAGATTTTTGAAAAAAAAACAAACAAACAAACAAAAAAAAAACATTAAGGCAAAAAATAATTTTCAACCTATCACGACGAATCATTGTAGCCAAACGCAAGAATCTGCGGTCCACCCTTGCTAAAGCTGTAATAAAAATGAAAATAAATTGAGCACAAAAAAATGATTGAAAAAAATACAAAATAGTAGAATTTTTTGGAATATATAAGAAGAAGAAGATGAAGAAGAAGAAGAAGCAGAAGAAGAAGAAGAAGAAGAAGAGAGATCTAAAATTAATCTAACTAAGTCTATATATACTACTACTATAATATATATATATAAAATATATATATATACTATATATATATATTATATATATATATATATATATATATATATATATATATATTATATATATTATAATATATTAACTGGTCTATATCTATATATATATATATATACATATACTATATATATATATTATATATATACTAATTATATAATATATATATATTATATATAATATATATACCTATATATATATCATATTATATTATATTATATATATATATATATATTATATATATAACTTAAATTAGATTAATTAAATTCTCTTCTTTTTCTTTCTTTTTCTTTTTCTTCTTTCTTCTTCTTCTTCTCTTCTTCATTCTTCTTCTTCTTCTTCTTCTTCTCTTCTTCTTCTTCTTCTTCTCTTTTCTTCTTCTTCTTCTTCTTATTATTATTATTATTATTATTATTAGTATTATTATTATTTTATTATTATTAGTATTATTATTATTATTATTATTATTATTATTATTATTTATTATTATTATTATTATTATTATTTTATTATTATTTATAACAACCGTGGGAATTATAGTTTATTTCGCAGCAACAACCGGAAATTATCATCCTCTCAAGATAGATTTAAGTTAAGTAAACGTCAAATGGATCTTTGTGTGGGGGGTTGGGAGTCATCAATGACGGGGGCGTGAAGTCGCCCAATGGACGACTCGTGGCGATCCGAGCGAGAGAAGCGAAATAAAAATCGTTATCGATTGTTGTCAAACTTAAAAGGAACTCGCGAAATTTGGGTTTGAGTCGTTTCTTTTGATAAACTTATTCTAAATTACATTTTCAGACTTCACTGTCAACTGGACTCACCAATATATATTATATATATATATATATCATAAATAGGCATTAGCTATATATATATACTATATATATATTATATTATATATATATATATACGTAGTATATATTAAATATATACTATATATATCCATATATATAATATTTAAATATATTAATAGATATATATATATTATTATTATATATATATATATATTATATATATATATATATTATATAATATATATAATATATATATATATATAGATATATATATATATATTATATATATATATATATATATATATATATATAATAAACTTTCCAAAATCAGGCATGCTATGAATTTTAACGGAACTTATAGGATAATTTGGAATTATAATGAGTGAAAAATATAAAGACAAATGTCGGAAATGCAAAAGAAACTTAAATTGCTTGGAATTTTAAAAGAGGATGTAAGGGGAAGAAATTTAAATACTTAAAAAATATATACTTTTTTCCATATATTTTTTTAAGCAAATCTCATAATCAGGAGTTTGGGGTTCGAAATACCCGAAATAAATGATTGATTGAATGATTTGTACAATTTTATCAATAAAGTATTTTATATTTGATTACTATAAATAAATTTGTACAATATAAAGGAACTATCTGCAATTATATACTATCAGTTTTGTGAATAATAATAACTAATAATAATAATAATAATAATAATAATAAATAATAATAATACAAATAATAAATAATTATAGTTAATAATAAAGTTTCAATTCAAAAAGTTTCAAAAAGAAAAAAATTAATTACATTGTAGTTAACATTACAGTTATAATAAATAGTTCTAGTATAATACAATATTTAATGATATATAATGTTCTGAAATAATAAGTAATAATAATAATGAATAATAATAAAATAATAATTAATCATAATAATAACAAGTGATAATAATAATAAAATAATAATAATAATAATAATAATTAAATAATAAGAATAATAAATAAATTCAATAATAATAATAAATAAATATAATAATAATAATAATAGTAAATAAATAAATTAATAATAGGTATTACATAATATAATAATAATAATTAAATTAATAATAATAATAATAATAATTAATAATAATAAATAATAATAATAATAAAGATAATGATAATGATTAATAATTAATAATAATAATAATAATAATAATAATAATAATTAATAATAATAATAATAATAATTAATAAAATAATAATAATAATAATAATAATAATGAATATTATAATAATAAATGTAATAATAGTAAATAAATAAATAAACTAAATAAATAATCATAGGTAATAATAATTAATAATAATAATAAATAATAATAATATAAATAATTAATAATAATAATAATTATATAATAATAATAATAATAATAATAATAATAATAATAATAATAATAATTAATATAATAAATAACTAACTATTATTTATACTCTTAATATTGATAGATAATAATTCTAATAATTTAAAAATAATAATAATAATAATAATAATAAATAATAATAATAATAATAATAATTTAATATAAGATAATAATAATAAAATAATAATAATAAATGTAATAATAGTAAATAAATAAATAAATAGATAAATAATAGGTAATAATAATAATATAAATAATAATTAATAATAATAATAATAATCAATAATTAATAATTAATAACAATACTAATACTTAAGAAAAATGTTAGGAAAACTAATTATACCTTTCATAAAATAAGAAATAAATTATTATAAATATTAATAATAATAAAATAATAATATAATAATAATAATAATAATAAAAACATAATACAATAATAGAAGAGACTTAGTGCAAAAGCATGTTGTTAATTAATTAATTAATTAATAATAAAAATTATAATAATAATTAATAATAATAATAATAATAATAATAATAATAATAATAATAATAATAATAATAATAATAATAATAATAATAATAATAATAATAATAATAATTTAACTAGACAGCTTCACTGTTTTAAAAATAATAATGATAAAAAAGTAGCCTAAGGATTATTAGACTATCAGTGCAGCATTTGATTTACTGATCCACATTTATTATAAAACTTGTTTTTTTAATTCATTTTTATTTTTATTTTTATTTTTTATTTTTATTTTTTATTTTTATTTTTTATATTTGATAAAGGCTAGAAATACAAGGAAATATTTTCTGTGTTAATTTTAATAGTATTTTTCATTTCAAAGATGCCTTTTTTGAAGCTAGTATAAAAATGGTCGACGTTTGTAAAAAAATAATATGGTTATTTAAAATTTCTCTAACCGAACTTACAAACAAAACTGAACTGAACCTATTACATGGAATTTACCTAAGCCACCTAAACAAAACAAACTTTAACTTAGACTTAACCGGTAATCTAACCTAAACTAACCTTAACCCTAACCTAACAAAACAACTTAACTTAACTTAACCTAACCTAACCTAACCTAACAGAACAACTTAACTTAACCTAACCTAACTTAACCTAACCTAACAGAACAACTTAACCTAACCTAAACTAGCCTAGCCTAACCTAACCTAACCTAACAGAACAATCTTAACTTAATCTTAAACGCTCGAACTTGTAACCGTTAACCTAATCCTAACCTACCTGAAACAGAAACAAACTTAACTCCTTAAGCCTAACCTAACCTTAACCTAACCTAACCGTTAACCTAATATAAGTTAACCCTAAACTAACCTGGGCCGTAACCCTAACCTAAAACCTAACCAAACTTAACCTAACCTAACTTAACCCAACCTAACCTAACCTAACAGAACAGAGCAACTTGACTTAACCTAACCTAACCTGCGGCGGACTGTGCAGGAAATTTTTTTGATGTCGTGTCGACCATTTGGACTAGTCCCCGCCCTTTTTCTTCGCGCTTTTCAGAAAGTTTCTAGTAAACTTTAATTTTTGCATGTGTGATATTACTATATAGGGTATTCACAAAAAGCCAAAAGGCCAAAAAGGCACTGGCTTTTTGGCTATAAGGTTAATGGAATTTGCTTTATATTGATACACTGTAAAGAAATTACTGAGACTCCCCTTACTGGGAGTTGCACGTCTCCAATGGGGTGGTCCGGCATGGGTCACATGCCACCCAAACAACATTTATGCACTTATTATAGTATATATATATTATTATAGTATATATACTATTATATATTATATATATATATAGTAATATATATAAGATATATATATATAATATATACTTATATAGCTACTATATATAATATAATGATATGAGTATATATATATATATATAGTCATTATATTATATATATATATATATAGTATATATGAGTATATGTATATTATATAGGGTTACTATAGTACTATTATATATATGTATATTATAGTACTTTATATATATATATATACTATATAAATATTATATTATAATATAATTATGGATATGACAATATTACGCTATTATATATATAATATATATACTATATATAATATATATATATATATATATATATTATTATTAATTATATATATTTATGTATATATTATATATATATATATATTATATATATATATTATAATATATAGCCATATATATATATAGCCTATATATATATATATATATATATAATATTATATATGATAATATATATATATAGTAATATATATATATATATATATATTATATATAAAAATATATAAAAATAAAGAAAATACAGCTTACATTTTTATAATTAAAAAATATATATATATGTGTATTATATAGTATCTTTATAATTTATATGAAGAATATAGGCAAAAAAGAGTAAGCTTTAAAAATTATATAAAAAGAAGATGTATTACTATATTAAATAACAATAGCTATTTACTAATTTATCAAAATAATTAAAATATAAACTTTCATTATTAGATATATTTATTATTATACAGGGATATATATATATATTGTTTGTATTAAAATTAATATATCGGACAAATTTCGTAATTTCCGAATGCCGTAAAACAATATTTACCAATTAGTCCTGTAATTCTTTTTTTTTTTTTAAATGGACAAGTATACTCCATAGATCACAAATAATAGTTCCAAGTAAATTTAATCTAGATGGTCAATTCCTATTTTGCGGATCTTGTGATTAGTGCGTCCCAAGTGCCCGTGTGAAGCTGGTGTAAATGATGATTTAAATCGACCAAAAAAAATGAACATGGAGTACTCTTAATAGCAATAATAACTTTACATGATTTTGATGAGAGCACGTTCTTTTACTGATATTGCGTGAAAATCTTTTGTATTGTGAATTATTTATTTCTTTCTTTTTGTCTTCAGCTTGGACCTACTCAAAACAAGTTTGATTTTATGTACGAAGTAAAACCTTTACAGGAAAATATATACTAAAATTAAAGAAACAAATCTTAATTTGAATTGATGGCCTATATAACAAGTTCCTGAAAGGGGTCCCATATCACTAATGTATTCTTGGTTTTAGGGGGAGGAGCAACTTCGGGGTTGGCCTAAGGCAAAACTCTATTCAATGAAAAGGGGAGTTATATATAGCATAAATTTAAAAAAAATTGTTAAGTAATTTAAATATTTAGAATTTCTAAATAGGTATGGCCTTTCACTCTTTTTGGGTGATTCACTGCATCTTACTATTTTAATATTACCAAAAATTTGAATTTCAATACGATTATTAGAAATATGCCAATTGAAGCTACCTTTCTAATGTGTTATGTCTCTTTGATTATTTAATTTACTATTTATGTCTTAAAATTTACCAGTTAGTTTGGCGCTTAATGAAACTAGCCACAGGATATTTCGCAACTTCTAAGAAGTTTAAACCAATGTGTTTTAAAAAAGTTGCTTAATTTTAAATATTTTTAAGGCTGATAAATAGGTATATAATTATTGCCTACGGCTGTTATAAATGTTAGGCCTCCTAAATACACCCCACACTCTCCGATTCGCAAAATAAGTGTTAAAATGAATGACAAACTGAAGTGCTTCGGATTCCCCATTATTGATTGTAACAACATTGTATATTTTAAAAATTATATATTCATGTTGAGGTATTAAATTCTTTCCCTAGTTATGAATATTACATTTGTATTCAAACATCACCACTATCAAAACTATTTAGCCTAAAAGATATAATATGCAATCCCTACTATGAAGTTAAAAAAGATGTATAAATATGCTTGCAACGTCTTCATAAAATTTCTGTCGACGCTCGTTAAAAGTATGTTTTTGTTTTGTCCTATATTCTCAGACTGTAGGTAAAGATTATTTTTTTTAAGTTGTATAATAATTTTGGTGAAAAGATTTTGTGCCGGAGGTAATATCCACTGGGGAGGAGGTGTTTAAGTCGAATAGTGGTAGGGATAATCAGCCTGCTTTTTCTGACAGTAAATATCACACAATGGGCAAAGGAAGCTTAGAAACGGAACTTGGTACCAAAGAAACTGCTAAAGATGATGGACTTATCGCCATTAAAATAGATAGCCAACTTCAATGAAGTGATAAATTTGTAAAGTTACAATTACACGGAAAATTTATAATAAAAGATCGATAAGGATAGATAGCCATGTAAGGAAGTGTGTGTAAAAAGGTAAAGTTGATTCACTCTAGGAATAGATAAATATAGAATGAAGGATAGATAGATTTTGAAGATAAGTTTACGAACAGGTAAAGTGTATTCAAGAATAGACTAGATGGAAGATAGATAGTTGATGAAGAAGTAAAAGATAAGTTAATCACAGAAAGAGATAGAATTGAATGAACCGAATTTATAAGAAGTGTGTGTAAGTATTTACTTCACAATCATATTAGAATTCAATAGATAGACTATTTTCGATAACTGAAGATAAATTAAGTTTGGGAGGATGAATACAAAAAATGTTTGTAAATAAAAATAAAGCATACAGTTATTTTTCACTACAGAAATAGATAGAATTCAGTGATAGGAAGGACGCTAAAAATAAAGGTTCTCAAAATGATTGTTCAACGCTTGGTAATACGTTACCTACTAAAAATGTACTTAATATTGCAAAAATATATAAAGTAAATTATAAATTCGGTAAGTTATTCACGGGAAACATATATAAACGAACATTTGAAAATTACGCCATTCAGCTGAGCATATCAAGAATAAGGCTACACTACTTACGATTTTTAGGAAAGGATGTACGGGCTACGGGGAGGACAGATACTGAAAGACCCTTAGAACAAAAGTTTCAATTTTAAAAAACTTAGGAATACTTAAATATTTCTTATCATTTGAAAATCACTGCATTGAATAGGTATGAAACTCGGAGGGTTTCTCTTTTATTTGATCTAATAAAAAAAAATAGGCAAAGCTTCTTTTGGCATTTGGTTCCACAGAGAGTTCCTCCTTAATCTCTTCCGGACTCTAGGCGATTAATTTTCCAGATTGAAGCCCAACACTCATAGAAGCTTAAAATTTGCTGATGCTTTCAGCTACCAAAAATGAAGCTTTTTTTCCTACTACATTATAGTATTTTATTTTTGATATTTATCCTAATTCCACTCCTTTATATGTTAATAGGTTATTTACATATTTTACATTAGTGTAAAGTTTTTAGTTCTAACCTCAAATATGGTCAATAAAAGATTTTAATATCGTAAATAACAAAATGATATTAATACGATTAAATAATATTATATTAATTGTCCTTAAATATTAATATTAAAATATAGATATATATATATTAGTATAATTGATAAGATTTAAAGAAACTCCCTTTATTCGGTAAATTTTGATAGGTTTTTTCACAGCCACATTGGAAGCAAAGAATCAATAAATGGTTTTGGCTGTTGTTTCATATATTATTATTATATGATACTAAAACATAATTTCGGATGGAATTTCAGGGAAGTAAACAGGATCAAGTGGAAATATCCTTTTTAAAAAATAACTTTGAAGAAATTTTTTATTTAAATTTATCTTATAATAAATAAATCTCAGTAACACTTTCTTTTTGTTTTGGCTATAGAACATTGTTTTTTACGTTGCAGCGCCATGAGAGACAAACTATAGCAAAAACAGATACGATAGCTTGGCAGTAATTTTAACTTTTGCTTCTTTCTTGGTAAAGGCAAATAGGAGGGCGACGGTATAATACCCACTTCTCACTTTTGTACCCGTGTATTACTATAGTAAATTTAGAAGCCAGAAAAAAACATTAGTTGCGGCAATTTTAACGCAACTAGATTTATTATCAATTATGTGTGGATTTTGGTTTAGTGACTTTAGCACTTATCTCGCATCGGTGTCGCGTGGTCATTTTATTTTTACGAGTTAGGATTGTTGAAGGGGCAGGAGTATAGTGGCTCTCCAACACCGGGAACTGGGCTCCCTGTTGAACCCCTCCTAAAAGATTCAAATATGTTATTAAAAAAGTTCGGGCCAGGGTTCCGATAAGCTGACACCTTGTATCTTAACAATCTAGGATTAGCTTCCGAATAAACGAATTATATTTTTGAATTCAGCGAACTCCTTGGTTTTAATTCAAAATTGAAAATAAGAAAAAATAATATTTATTTAATATTATTATAATTAAATTATTATAATTAAAATATTAATAATTAATAAAAATTAAAAATAATACCCTATGTAAATAACATCTTTACGCCTGGCTATTTATGGGTACTATGTCTCCTTAGGCAGCGAGACTCTCATCCTTCATCCTCGAAATTAAATTTAAAAAAATTAAATGTATAAAATTTAAATATAATATTAAATATATAAACATTAAATTAACATTAATATGTTTAGGTAAAGGTCACCAATAAAAAAAGAAAAAGTAAATTTCATTTCGCCCCTAGTAACATTATATAATATGTTCTATATATAGAGGTTTTGATGGTGTTGTGTTATTGTGTGTGTGTGTGTGTGTTTGTGTGTGTGGTGTGTGTATATATTATTATATGTGTGTGGTGTGTTTGGTGTGTGTGTGGTGTGTGTTGTTTGTTGTTGTTGTGTGTGGTGTTGTTTCGCATTGCAATTGAAAAAGAGAATATTGGGCGCTCATTGGCTGAGAAATTTGGGGAACCGAGAATATCCGTACATCAAAACCTATTATTATTATATTATTTTTGTTCGTCACTCCATTTTATTCTTTTTTCAGATGCTTTATTTGTTGCTGATTTCAAAAATGTATTCATTTTTTATGTAGCTACCATAGTTTTTTAGATACAGGTGACCATAGTCTGTCACCTAGTGGACCAGGGTTGATATTGTTTGTTATGTATACACAACCAACTCTATATATTGAAAAAAAAAAAAAAAAAAAAAAAAACATACGGAACGTATTTTTTTACTCAAAAACTTTTTTTTACCCTGCCTTAATGCCTCTCACGTCTTCCTTTAGAGATAGTTTTCTTTTTCAAACAAAATTGATCGTTTTGCGCTTACGTTATTATTTTAAATTTTTAAATTTTACAAATTTCTTATCATATACTACTAATACATGGGGAAAAAAAAAATTAAAATTTTTTTTTCGCTCATTAAACGCATAAGGTCATTATATATATATATTATATATGGTATATGTTGTTTATTTATCTCTTAATTATATTGATTATAGTCGAAAAAAGGGTATACTTCATATTATAATTAAATATGCACCTAAACCTAATAATACCAATCAAATAAAAAATTTACTAGGGACTTGATAATTTCATTAACACTGACTGAATATTCCTATATATTTTTATATTATTATTATATTATATAGTCGTATTAGTTATTTATAATAGGATACCGTCATTCGTTCTTGTTTTAGTCGTTCCTTCTCCGTCGATGTTTTTTTGCAATAATTTTTATTTTGATATTATTTTTTTTCCCTTTTTCTTAATATGAAAAAATTTAATTATGTGGCGACTACTATAATTTCGATACAATTAACTAGATTGTAATTTTTGCCTCCAGTGTAAACGGGAAATGATTCAAAAGTTCGAAATCTTTTAAATATACCCTGTATTTTTAAAAAAGTTCTCATTTTTGTTAGCATCAAAATTTATTATGAATCAAAGTGGCTTCTGAATTATTATTTTTAATACGTCGAAAGGTAGCGACGCTTACAAGAAAAAACCAATTTTCCACACAATTATTTATGATTTTAACTCAGCGGTATAAAAGCTTATTACAAAAAGTAAAAAAAAAAAAAAAAAAAAAAAAGGACAATATAATAATATTATATTATATATATATATTATTACTTATATTTAAAAACATAAATATATATATATATAACAATAATTTTATTATAATTATATAATTATTTATAAATATTAATTAAATATATATTTATATTTAATAAGAATTAATATAATTTAATAAATTTAATATTTGCAATTGCTTTTATTTATTAATTAATATTAAGAACTGTGGGGTCTTCTAGGAGCCTCGAGCCGACGCGGGACAGAGGGGGACGTTTTCCATATTCTCCCGTATACGCGCGGGAGCGTTTGTGTTCTGAGTTAGGAACCCCCCGCTGACACCCATCAATATTATAAGATACCAAATATTTTTGATCACCCCGCCGCCGCCCCCGCATTGGGATCATTCTTGCCAAACGGAGGGGTAGTCCTCTGGAGGAGACCCATCCCCCAAGGGGGGAAATTAAAATACCTACGCTCCGGTTCTGTTCCCGGCTCGGGAGAGGCTCCGCAGAGACTCTTCCTCAAAACGTCCTGTTCATCTGTGTGCGGATTTACCCTGGGTATTCCTTTTTTAGTTTGAAAAACACCTCAAATAAAAAGATTAAATAGGAATAATCTTAACCTACGGAATATTAGCTGGAACAGAATCCTATTTAGGTAAAAAATAATTTTTTTATTATTTTTATTTCAAAAATATTTTTAGTATATATTTGTTGTATATGCATGGAGTCCCGTTACCACTTTAATATTATTGCTCTCTGATTTTGTTATGGATTGGAGTTAATGTAAGTTTCAAATTATGCTCATCCTCTTACATTAATTGTTTAATATTATAACAATAAAACAGAAAAAATTAAATATAAAACTTAAATGAGGTGACACCATATTTGTGTCCTACTTATTTAAATAAACTAAGATTGAAAGTTATGGTTAGTCCTTTATAATTAATATATTACCGGGTTGAATCATGTCCAGTTACCACGATTGAATAAACTTGTTGAAATTCTGTGGTAGTTTTCGATTTAAGGAGTTTCACTTAACAATTACTTAATAAAACTCTGTAATATATATTATTTATTATTTCCTCAATTGAAGGAAATAATGTTTGTGTGATAATGAAGAGTGGTAAGCTCTACTTAGTTAAACTATTAGTAATTAATATGGTTACATATATATCAATAATATATATAATTAATATATAATATATATATATATATATATAATTATAATATATATATATATTTAATTATATATAATATTATATATATATATTAATAATATATTATATATATATATAATTAATATTAATTATTGATATTTTGCATAATATATATATAAGGGTATATATATATACTACTAGGCTAAGGGAATTTTGACCACGTAATATTCCAATCCCCATTCTATGAGTTGGTCATTTTCATATTATTTATACTATTAAGGTGATATATATGGAGTTTGAATAGGTTTATTATAGGGGGTTTTCGGAGCTTTCAGCTACTATATATAGATACCAATTCTTCCGGGAACTGGTTTGTGCGAATCCAACTAAGGAGAGGGTTATATTAGTATCCTACCTTATCTAAATTTAGCTTGTGAACAACCAAAAAAAAACTTCATTAATTTCTTTTATGAATTGATTTGCGAAGAAAAAATTACTCGAATCAAACTGAAGCCCAACTTTCAATTAGCGATAATTTAAAATAATTTCTGTCTTTATAATTAATAATCAATTTTCAACGAAAAATACCTTTTTTAACAGGCCGCAGTTTGAAAGTGTAGGGTGTTTTCCTATTAATATATAAATTAACAAATAAGTAGTGAAAATATATGCAAAATAATTTTAATATATATCTTTTTTTTGATTTATTTAGTACTTGTCAAACCGTTAAATGACTTTCTTGTATAATTAATATTTTCTTTAGAATTTCTAATAATAATTTAAATATATATAAATATTACAGGATAGCATATTTATTTAAAGTCTATAGTGACAGTGTTAATTTAGGATAACTAGATAATATATATGTATTATATATACCTATATAGTAATTATATTTTAATGGAACTTTAAATAATTATATTTTTTTATTCTTTGAGAGTATATATATTGATAATATAATATTAAATTATTTCATTTATATTATAAAAAAAAAAGATGATCACATCTTTTTTAAACTTTTTATGGCACACATATCACTATAAACTTATAATAACACCTCCAATATTAATTTTAAATGATGACTTTGTGTTTTTTTCCCTTCTTCCACAGACGGCTTTGTTTAGATATATACATTTATTCTACGTATTATTATCTTCTTTTTGTTTATTATCAAATATCTATGCATTTCTTAATACTACTTAACTAAAATATATAACTCTTTGTTGATAATATATTAATAAGGTATATATATTAAATTTATTGTATTATATTTTTTTAAAATATGAAAGATGGCTCTTCATAGCCTTATTATTCTATAGAATGTTAATATGTATTATTCATAATAAGTCACGGCATACGGCTTTATATAAGGTCTTTAACAATAACGGGGAGGGTGGGGTGGTGGCGTTGGACGACCTCTTTAAATCCTATGTTTTATTCTCCTCTCCGTATGCAAAAATACAATTTGTAAGGCACATTTAGGCATTAGTAAAAATTTATCAAGTATAATTTTATCTCTTACTCTATTCTTACTCTCTCTTTCACTATATATATATTACTTTCATATTTTCTCTCTCTTCTTACTCTCTTCTCTCTCTCCTCTCTCTCTCTACTCTCTTCTCTCTCTCTCTGTCCTCTTCTCATCTTCTTACTCTTCTCTCTCTTCTCTCTCTCTTACTCCTCTTCTGTTCTCTATCTTTATCTCTATCTTCATCTCTCTCTCTCTCTTCTTACTAATTTCTTTCTGCGTCTCTCTTTAATTATATTATGTTATATATATATATATTTTATATTATTATTATATATATATATATATATATATATATATAATATATTATATATATATTATATATATATATATATATTATAATATATATATATTATATATATATAATAATATTATAAGGTTTAGGTAGCCTAGGCTGCTTAGTGTTTCTTATGATATGGCTATATTAATTATGGGTAGGTTGATCATGGCTTTTAAATATATATTTATTAATATTAATTAATATATATTAATAATATATAATATTATATATTTATAATATATATATATTTATATTAATATATATATATTTATATTATAATTATATATATATATATTTTTATTTTATAATAATAATATATATATATATAATATATATATATTAATTCCCGCAGGGTGGTATGAATATTAATTCTATTAATTTTATTGTATTACTTACTTATGGGTAAAGTACATCACTAGTACATGTCATTAGTGATAAGGAACCTATAATGTACTAGTAGGTGGTAGTTTCGTATGCGGCCCTGCGGCCCCAGTAGCACAGTATGTCATTTGTTGTGAATATTTATAATCCAATATGTTACTTAATGTTTTTCAGTCTCCAATTCCTATTCCACCACAGTTTTCTAATTTTTTTTTTTTTTTTTTATTTTTTTTTTATTTTTAATTGCCAGAGTAAGGTATATGAATTGTAACGCCGATGACATATAACATCTCATTATGTAGGTATAATGGGCATACCTTGATGATCATACTTGTTTACTTTAGTATAAAAGGTTTGTGTAACCATATCTCCCCGTTCGTTTTGATTCGGTTGGACTACACGACCTAGGCTCACACAGGTTTGGATATTCTTTTTTTTCCTGCTCCTTGAATATCTTAACAAATTAAAGAGACTCCCCGCCGCTTAGCGCGGACCTCCGGGCACAAACCCTCTTAGTAGGGTATTTCTAAACGCCCTTATAATGATGACGGTGGATTCTTTGATTTAATATACCTTGCATAAGCTAATGGATTTAACGATTACCGAACACGCACCTATTAATTAATGACGTTCTCTTAACTTCTGATAATTGTAATCTATGCGAATTAATTTAAATGCAGGGATTAGCTCCACTTTAGTCACCTGAGAATCACTCTGTGTCTTAATTCCCCTCAGCGACCAGTGTCGTTCGACTGGCACGCACCTAGCGAAAATCTACCAGGTTCCTCACAAATACTGAGTATTGGACAAACCCCGAAAGGTGCCCCCTCTCGTTTCCTAGTCGTTCTCATTTGTTTACTCCATATGCTGCCCCCCCCCTCCGGGACTGCCAGGTACTTCGATGTATTACTTATTGCAATCCACCACCTACAAAGCTCTTACTAAGCAAAGAACTATCATTCTTAGCGATTCACTTGAAAAAGCTTTAGAATGGGTCCCTTCTCGTTCAAGCTACTATCCAGAATCAAAGTTCTCTCTTGTCATCCATTAACTTCTCTCGGAAATATCTTCTTATTTCCACTCCTGATGAAATAAGAAACACATCCAAAGGCACTATTTATCCTTTAGTACAGAAAGACGAAGATTTATTTGTCATTCTAAGAAATCTACAACAGAAAAGATTTCCTGTTACCAACTTTTACAGATTTCCCCCACGTCAGGGCTCGCCTGACACCCCAAATCCTTGTTTACTACTGACCATTAACAACCATTTTCCACCTACTAAGGTGAAAATTGAGTTTACAAGCTACAGTGTTCGTACGTTTATTCCCCGACCCAGACGTTGCTTTAAATGCCAGCGGTTTGGTCATTCCCGAAAATACTGTAGGGGACCGCATGATATATGCGCAGTCTGTGGAGAAGATTTTCACATTCCTTGTGAAAACACCCCACTCTGCAAAAACTGTGGAGGACCCAACAGTTCTTCTTTCCTTAAATGCCCATCTTGTCTGTTTGAACAGGAGGTTTTGGAGTTATGCACCATGCAAAAACTGAGCAGAAGAGATGCCATAAACCAGCTCAAAGACAAATATCCCACAAGATTAGGGCAATCCTATGCTACAATTGCAGCAGCCCCCCCCCGGCTCTGCGTGTCAACCCACCAACACAACTCCATTCCAGTAGAACTCTTTCCCCCAATCCAAGCAAGACTCAAGAAGTTAATGTAACCTGCTCACCTACATTGCCTATATTACCCACTATTCAAATAGTCCAAAAACAGCCCTCGATCCAAACTCCCACCCAAAATGCTGTCAACAACCCTACCCCGAGTACTAGCTTTCAACTAACCTGCAATGAAACTAAGTCGGTTCATCCTCCACATAGCTCGGAGAGCATTTCATGCCAAGAAACTCTGCCCCATACCTCCCGATGAGTTCGCTAAACTCACGTAAGAGGCCTGAGTCTCTTTGTCCCCTAATCAGTCTCCCACCATTACTCCAATTCCTGAAAAAGATGTCTCTAAACAGAAACAAAAGCTTAAGCACCAAGACAAAGATTACTCTCTAAAATATAAAACATCTGAATTTCTAAAACAGAACACACCGACTCCAGATTTAAAAAATGCAACTCAGAAGCGACTTCGCCATACGTCTATTCATGAGACAAAAGTATTGACATCAACAGATTGTACCCAAGGAACTACAGCTGTCGAGCAGCCCACCAATCAATCCCCTGATAGCTTCCAGGATTATTCCAGCTCTTCTGAATCCTCCTATAACTCTTATTCCGAATTTCCTATCTCAGCACTCCCTAAAGGATTCTATGCCTTAGCGGATTATATGGATTATAGTTCCCAAATAGAGCTTGATGTGTTGAACCACTCTCTTTCTAATGTTTATAGAGTTTCCGAGGGAGGTGAATGGAAAACCGTTCACCGCAAACACCGCTAACGCTCTAAGAGTTCTTAATCTGTTGGCGGCATTAAAGGGGACCCAGAGATCTCCCATCTTAACGCGAATTGTGGTCCCCCAAAATAACCCACCTTGTCACAATTGTTTACATCTGTTTCGCATCGGCTCACACTGTGACCAGACTGATAAAGTCTCTAGCATTAGACTTTTGTAACCTAATGGATCCCAATATCGCAACCCTAACACCATCTCAAAAATATGACACCTTTCCGGTGACACCTTCCTCCCCCATTTCTATGGAAACAGAACCATATGATCCACACTTTTCTAAATCTGCTTTCTTGTCAAATACTGATATCGCTCAAATTCCCAAACATGAACACTCCGGTTGCTCTACCAACGACCAACCAAGTCCATATAATAACATGGACTTGGTTGAACTAAACTTACTTCGCATACATGGCGAAGTCCTTCCACTAAATACCAAAGAAATATTCCCCCGCAAAACTGGTCGTACAACCATAATCTCTGTTGTACGAATATTCCTTACACACCAGAATTTATTTTGCATTCTACTCAGTATCGAAATTTAGGGCCCCCGTCTCAGGACTTTCCTTCCTTCATCTCTGTAATCCCACCTCTAATATTACCTTGCTACCCACATAAATGACAAGTTGTTTTCTTTATAAGACATATCCCTTCTATTAATATATATTCATAAACTGAAACACAGCATGTCCACTCTTGTTCCTTCAATGGATATATTAATCGTGTTGCTATAGCTTACTTCTAATTTTGATAAGAACTTTGTTGTCAACTAATATAACAACATGTACACCAAAAGTGATATGCATAGATATTAATAATATATAAATTGCACGGAACTTCAACGTATTTATCGTTACAGACTCTTCTTAAACCGTCTGTGAAATACAAATCGCTAAGTTAACTTCATATAGATAAAGAAATATTGACAATGATTTAGAGGAGGCGCAGGAATTTACTCATTCAAAAGTCCATCTCCTATTCTCCAGTCCTTCTCCAAATTAACATTGTGTAGTTTCAGCACGTATCCATCTGTCCACAGATCTCACTGTCTGTTCTCGATATTTGTCTTAGGCTTCCAAGTAGTTGAGTTTACTTGTTAAAGACTTGACTTGACCGATAACCTTTTAATGCAACTCCCTTAATTTTCTGGTGTTTGATTAACTGAGAGACTTCAATCTTTGTCACCCTTTATGGGGGCGACTTCTGTCATTCACTCGTCTATATAGATCTAATAGATCCTTGTTGATCTATACAATAATACTTCTTACCCTCATTTTCCCTGATGCCTTAATACAGGACTACCTGCATTTAATTGATTAACGTTTCGATACATACCAACTTTCTTCCATGTTTACGATATTTTTCCTTTTGCATTCAATAATCTCTTATGATCGCTATTGCACTTACTGGTCTCACAGCTTTTGAATTTACTTATTCTAGGCAGCGACTCAAATTTACCTAAATAGACTTTAAATAATAACTTGCAGAGAGTCACTCTCAATGTTAAACCCTAAATTATATGGTAAAATTATTTAATATATATATTATATATATAATATATTTATATATATATATATATATATATATATAATATATATATATTAATATTAATAATTAATATTATATATACTATTTTATATATTATGTATATATATAAATGATCACGGCTTGGCGTTATGCTATCCGAGCGAGGGGTTCCTTTTTTTTCATCCAGGCCACAGCTATCTTATCCCACTTTTCTTCCCTATCTCAATAAGCGGTTTCTGACTGATTTTGATTGATGTCTTTAACTGCTTCCTCAAGCAATATGATTACATCACAACTAGCAGAAAAAGCTTACCATCCCGCAATCTCCCGCATATAGCATTCGGCAACCCCTTGGTGCTTCCAAGAGTGTTGCACAAGCTAACAGGGAGAAGAAAAAAAACTTTAACAGGCACTACAAAAAGGATACCACTCGCACCACCTCAAACACGATTAGCTTTAAAGCAGCTGCGGCGAGATCTGTATCGTAAATTAATATAAAAATCACGATAAACAATATTCTATTTCGGTATTTAGATCTTCGACTTGTCAACTCCACCATACTCTCCCTTATCTTTAAGTGTGAGAACGTTGTATCAGAAAATTATTATCTTGCCGCCTCCACCAACTCTTCACAAACAGTTCTTCATTATGGGCTATATTTTACTTGATATATAACCGATACGATTATACCGCTCCTGCATAGCTGATTTGCAGATTATATGGCATTTAGTTATTTAGATTGTTTGCTAGCCACTCTGATGCTCTTTCATCGTTTTTCCTGAAGCCTGTTAAAAATGAGTGAATTAACACTGCCACTCCCGTCTAATTTTAACAATTCTTCTTACATATATCACACCTCTAATATTATTTTATACTGTTCTTTTTTCTTTATCTCCACATATGCGATAAGAGTTCAATTGCACTATGCCGTTAATACAAAAATTGTTTGACATCGAAATCCATGTTATTAATGTCGGTATTAAATCATAATTTCAATAATTCCACCCCTCTGCATTCTAAGCGCCTTGCTGGATCTGTTATGACAGATCTGGATCGAAATTCTCTCTTTCCCATCTATTTATGGACTACAGCTTTTGTAATATCCTTATTCCCCTATAACCTGGGAAAGATCCATATTTTAGTTGTAGGGACATTTCCATAAGAACCTCAATAATTTTCGCTGAACCTGTCATACTTGGTTAATACAATTAATGGAGAAATGGTTCAAGGCCGTTTTCTCCCTGTTTCTGGAGAGGTCGCCAGGCTTTTTCAAACTTTCAGTTTGATTTTACCGCAAATAAAATTGTCTCAATCGACGGATTCCTTGTTTAAAATATACATGACCATGGACATCCGGGAAAGCTACCTTCTATCAACTTGTGGAGATGTTCTTTGTTGTAGTCTTTTTTGACCCTAATAAAGACTTGATATAACATTAAACTAGTGAGGACTAGTGGTATAACTCCTTTAAACTCCACTCGTTCGGTTTTCCGAGGACATCTCCCTCTTTTTATTAAATGCCTTCTGTCTCTGTCAAATAGATCCTTCCAGGTTCGGTGCTCTTCTGTTCTATCACGTCACTTTACTCTGGATTGTAAAGCACTCCGACGACAGTGTTCTAAGTATATTTATATATTTTAATTTGCCTTGAATTCAATTACACATTCGTTATCATTCTATTTATCCCAGCGACGATAATTTTCTCTCTATGTTTTGATTATGATCTCGCTGACTATTATATTGCCGATTACCAGCTGCCATTTCTTGACGGCTCAAGCTTTAACCTAAGCTTATTGGAATTATTTCAAATATATTTGGATTAGTAACTCCCTAAAAGTACCATTAAATATGGCGAACACCAACAATAACTACTCAGTTAAAAAAAATAAGAGAAGTCGGAAGAATACTTTGCCAGCCCTGTTCCTCCCGCGAACCTAAACCTTATATTTGGTTATACGCCCATTTCCTGTATAAACTTCTCAAGCCAAATTTCTAGGACCTCATTCTAGTTATGAATGAAAACTAACTGAACATTAACTCGACCACTCAGACATTAACTTCCTGGAAAAAAAACCACTTTTCATCGCGTTTGATTAACCTATTACGTCATCTCGCCTCTCAGAAATCTTGGTATTATAATAACTTCAATCAGGTGGGGTCCTTTTGCATCGCCAAAGTCTCTTTTGTCCGGACTTGCTACTTCGCGCCTAATCCACATCTCAAAGCGGAGATCTATTGGCAATACTCGTGAGGTATATAGTCCACGCGCCCCTCTCGGTCGCGAGACTCGTGACCTACACGCTCGTAGATTTTCTCTGATCGATAAGAGGTTGAGGCGCACTCCCGTTATATATGCGCAAGCGTGGAGCGTCTCCGTGTTCGGAGTCTTTGGATGAGCCGTTGGGAAGTTTGAATCCGATGTGCATGCCACTCTTCTCTGCTCTCTCGAAGGGAATACATCATGTGCAAAAGTTATCTTGGCTTTCAAACCCCCCATTACCGTCTGCTCTGACATCGATTCTTCGAGAGATAACATTATAAACAGAATCTTCCTTACCAGCCATTTGGAAACACTGTTTATAACATCCTTAACGAGCCGTCGTCATTTTCCTACTTATGGTCCATAATTCTTTTTAAAACCGTTAATGGAACTCAATAAATTTCTCTATCTGAATCTCTTTCTGGCCGCTTAATAGTAACGTATTTTCTTCTTATCTACAAAGAACCTGAATATTTCATTCAACAACATTGAATTGTATAGTAATATGCCACTATTAAATTAGAGAGGAATGGGTTTAGTGCATTTTTATTGTAGTTGTTTTATGAGGTGTTTAGTTTGGTTGAGGCGATGGGCTTGAATATTCTATTCGGCATCCATTTTCTTTTTTTCGTATTTTTCTTGTTAACATCAGTAAATGTGTATTGATTTCCCAAGGACCCACCCATGGTGCGTTATAGACTTAATTATCTCTTAATACCCAAGGTGTGGGCGGCTGCATAATTCGTAAGCGACTCGAGTGAATGTTATAGGGTACAAATTATATATCAACTATATAACCTTAACTTAATCCTACTCAAACATATATTATCTGATATATATTATATAATATATTATATATTTTATTATAATTATATATATAAGTGATATATTTTTATAAGTCTAGTACATATATTATATATTATTTATTTATGGTATCCACTATGTATTTTAGTATGTATGTGTATTTATATATATTGTGATGTGATGATATTATATTATAAGTTATTATAATATACACGTTTTCGCGATTTCGATTGAACCCGTGTCAACTATGTTAAAACAATGGCTCGATGGATGCTTATAGTTTATATATTTTTAAATTTATATATTTTTGATTTTCAGTAAAAAAAAATCTTAATTTAGTATTTTTGCATTTTTTCTGCTAAGATTCTGGATTTCTCTATTCCTATAAGTTTCCATGGTTCAGGTTAGAATTATTTTCTTTTTTTTTTTCATTATATTATGTTTCCTTATGACACTAAAATTAGCGATTATGACATTCTCATTGTTTAAAAATATACAATCGAAAAAATTTAATTAAAAAAAAAAGTTAATTCATTTAAATAATATCGTACTTTACCTTATAAAAATCTTTAACGTTTGGTAGCAGGCCCGAGACAGCGACGGCTATTGGGTTAATTTTTTCTAAATTGCCACAATTATTGCCCTTAACAAATAATAATTAACAAAACTCAGAAGTTTACGCAGCTTTCATTTCATGTGTAGGTTACGTCGAAAATATTTTACTGCATTCCTCGTATCAACATTAAAGGATAGGTTCTGTTTTACATGCATCCTCGATCATAAATAGGTTAGGTTTTCGTTTACTGCCCTCTGAATTCAGTTTATGATGTTTTTGTTGGGTATCCACAAAATCTATATATGAAAAACAAAAACAACAATTACGGAGCGTATTTTACCCAAAAAATAATTATTATTTAATTGATGCATTAAATTATTATTATTATTATTATATTATTATTATTATTATTATTATTTTATTATTATTATTATTATTAATTATTAATTATTGATTATTATTATTTAATTAATTATACCAACCCTTTAAATTTGTACTTTCAGTCTCAGGACAGCTCTAAATGCCTATGTATAAACGATAACTCAGAGTTCATATAAAACTTATAATACTTTATAAAATAATTTTAATACCGTTCACATTATTTCGTGTATTCTTTTTCTGCGTTTACATTCTTAATTAATTGCAATTGAACTTATAATTAATAATATTAGATAAAAAAAAAAATAATCCTACATTATTTATCTGCACCATTGGTAAACTTATAAGTGAGTCCCTATAGATTCAACATATGTTTTTCTGGAATGTATAGGTTAAGAGTTAGGATAGGTTTAGATAGGATTGGGTTAGCGTAATGCCAAAAAATGCTAAAATTTAGCGTGTTATATTATTTTTTTTTTATTTAATTTCATAATTATTCAAAATATATTTTAATACTAAATACACTATTAATCGATATATTATATATATATAACTATTAACATATTTAAATATATATATATATATATAATAATATAATATAAATATATTAATATATTAATATATATATATATATATATAATAGTATATATATATAATATATATATCTATTATATTATATACTATTTATTATTAACTAATATATATTATATAATAATATATATATATTATAAGGCCATTAGCGTTTAGTATATATCCGTCATATCATATATCTTCAAAAACTACAGAATCTTCATTAGTTATAAATCAGAATACATTTAAGTAAAGTCATAAATCTCCTAAATTTAGATACGGAAAATAATGGTTAAAAAAAAATAAAAAATAAAAAAAAATAAAAAAGAAAAAAATTATTATCTCAAAATAACATACTAAATAAGCTACAGCGAAATGAATACATTTTTATGGTCCTGGTTTAGAAAAAAATAAATTTACATATAAGGAAAATGCTTTATACGGCAACAGCTAGGGCTAAGGCTCGAGCCGAACGGTAGGAACATAGGTGGGGGACGATTTTTACCATACTTCGTTAAGCGTAGGAGGGGCGGAGGATAACCCCCTCAGCGCACCCAATAATACCTATAAAGAGCGGGTTTTAGGGTTCGGATAAATAAGATAGCCCTATCCCCGTAGGAGGAGGTAGTAATTTAGTCTCATAATCCCTATCAGTTATAGATTCCTCTCTGGGAATGAGTCACGAGAGATACCTCGCCACTACCCATGCCAAATAACATGGCTGGGGGTGTACCTCCCTTCTATGGAATAAATGTGTTAGTGGCTTTTTAGTAAAAAAAAAAAAGCAAAATAATTAAGATAGAAAAGTCTAATGTATATTTTAACATTATGAATATCTATGTTGTTATTTTAAACGATGATGGGAAACTTATAAATAGAGTTTCGTCTAAAATAGGCCTCTAATCATATTACTTAATAATTTATACTTTTAACTCAATTAAATTTTTATAATTTTTATCTTTTTATATATTTACCAATTTTCTTATTGTGAAATTTTACCAGGAGTCCAATAACTGTTAATTCGCGACTTGCCGCGATGATAGCACAGCTCGTATTCTTTTTAGGAAGAATAATTTTTTTTTTTTTTTTGTATTTATATTTTTGTTTTTGTTGTTCTTTTTATTTTTTTACATTTTCCGTACATTAAACAAGAGGTTGGGACCGCAATTCCACCAATGTTGTGAGTGTCCGTCTCAATTACTGAGTTGAGCCTCACTTATCCAACAAAGGTTTTCGAAAAAATATAACTTTTATTGCGTAGACGTTGCAAAACTAGTATTCAAACGGTCTGGACTATAGTATTATTTATAATTTGTATAAAATATGATTATTATTTATTATTTCTATATTTAGTATTTTATCTATCCATATATAATTGGGGGGCTTATATATATATATAACGTAATGAGATATATACTGATATTAAATAAATATAATAATAAATTAAAATTACGTTATTAATATATATTACTTGTGGTACGCCTATATCATATATAACCATGATAGATACGCCCTCATTTATAACGCCTTACTATATTTTAAACTTTAGTAATAATATATAAATTCCTATCAATAATAAATAAACTTGAATACGGATAATTTAATTCATGGTTCTTAATAATTTATATATAATATGGGTCAGACACTCCCGTGAATTGATAATGCCAGGCAACAGATAGCAACACCTCATCAATATGAGTGTCCTCAAAAGCGAAAGAGGAAATATTTTCATTGTGATATTATAATATATTATGGGCAAACCAAGAAATTTGAAACAAAAATATCTAGAGTAATGATTCAAGATAACGGGACTTTTTAAAAAATTGTAAAATTGCTTAAAAATATTGATGAAAATTACAAATTGTATCCATTTACTGACTGGAAATTGTGCGAAGATGGGCTAGATGCTGGGACCCCTCGTGACTCCGCATTAATACGAGGCATCCGGAATATGTTTTCTTCGCCCTCAAATGGCCTTTGGGATATCATTTTCTTTGGTTTCACCTCAGACGATAAATGTGTTTCTACTATACAAAGAACTGATTAAAGAGTACGAGTCGCGGGTTTCTCGGCCTACCGGATGAGCCGACGACGGGAGGGACTTCGTCCCCCCTTCTGCTCCCTCCGTCGGCTCGAACCCCCTATTTAGGATAGTAAAAAGAAAAAAATAAATTATATACTATAACATTGAAAATGGATTAAATTTTTAAATTAAAGCATTTCAAATTGTACAACTTTTCTCCCACGGGAGGCCCGAAGGACTCGCAGCTTAATTCAAGGTCTTTTCAAGTCAATCAGTAGCCTTTTTATTATGCACTTTTATGAACATAAATAAAATATGAAGTTAAAATTAAATAAAATATATAAAAATAAGGACCATAAATTATTTTTTTATGAATTTATCTGCATTTCCAGTGAAGGATATATAAATGAGTCTTCCATGATTAAATACCTAAATGAGATAATTATCGTTATTATAGTTATGGAGCCTCTTTCTATTACATGCCTGGCCTATTCGGGATCTGCCTATATATATATAGGGCTCACGTACGTCACGTATATAAATATATATATAATATTAAAGGGTAAATAATATCAGCTCGGTAGCTATATTATATATATATATATATATCGTCACGTGAGAACATATAATTAGCGTATATATATATATAATTATATAATATATATATATATACTATATACTATATACATTAACTGCAGAATAAAAATTATAAAGAGTGATTGGAGAACATCTTCAAGTTTTAGCTTTGCATTATTATTCTAATATATAATATTATAGAATGATTTTAAATAAGCTAAATCAAATACCGCAATATGACTAAATGTAATACAATATATAATGAAAGAAAAATGTGTAGCGACTAAACCATTACTGCGAAACGAAACAACAACATGCCAATGTATTCTGAAAAAGACCAAGCCCTTGTAATCTTTTATGCCTTTGTCTGAGTTGTCTGATTTTCCGCCGCCCGCCTTCCCCTTTCAAACCCACCTTAAAACTTACTTATTCAATGCCCAGCGCGTCAGAATTTACAATCTCATCTTCTGGATCATGCAAAGTCCTAGGCCAAGCTTAAGCTTTTTACCACTAATATGTTTAAAAACAAATTATAAAATAACCTTTATATAACTCTCAAACATAACTTGATTTCATTTTAATATTAATGCTATACAAACATAGAAAATAAAAACACAATAATCTTAATCCATTAAAGAAAACATGTTATTTATTTTTTGCTACTAAAAATAATATAATAAATAGTTTGGAAGAGAGTTCATTATATCGGGGTTCGGATAGGACAGGTGTTAGTGGACAGAATTTTTTTTATTTTTTTTTTTTTTTTTTGTGACTTAAAAACGCCTACAATGGCGCCAAGGATTTTGTTTTTGTAGCTTCACTCTTTTGCTAACTTCACCTATTTGTTATATTAACCTATATATAATATAATATAATTTATTAATTTTTATATATTTTTATTTAGACTAATTTTTTACCAATAATTAATAATATATATTAGATATATAAAAATATATATACCCTATAATATATATATAAAGGTTATTATAAATTATATATGTATTTGATAATATTAAAAGTTGATTGTGTTTTAAAGAAATATACGCTATTATATATTACTATCATAAAATATATATACTAATATATATATAATATAACATAAGTATGTATAATAATTATATATATAGTATTATTAAAGGTGATAATAATATGATATATTAATACTCAAAATTAAGGGGGGGGTAGGTATGGTAGGGGGGTAGGTACTGGTGTAAAAAAATAATAAATAACAAAAATATAAAAAAATCTAATAAAAAATCGCGCAGTACGAATAAATATATTATTTATTGTGTTTTACGAGTATATAATTTTATATTTTTTATCATATGTTATTTTTATTAATTATTTATATCATTATATATCTATTTATTATAACAGTCATTATTATTTGGAACTCTATACGTGATTATATATATTATTACTTATGATTAATGATTCATTGGATTTATTATTCTATTATGGTATGTGTATACTTCTCTCATTTAAATATTATTTTATATTTATATATATTATTAATATCTATTATTATTAATTTATTGTTGAAGTTATTATTATTTATTATTTATTTATTTATTATTCTCTATTATTATTATTATTTATTATATTAATTGCTTTATTAATGTACATTCACTTATTAGATGAAATATTATTATTATTAGGAATTATTTCTTTTTATTATTATTATTTAATTTATTGATAAGGATTCACAATTAATGAATATATTAATCTCTATTATTATTATATAAGAAATAATGATTAATAATTGGATCTCTTGGGAGTATTTCGATGGTTTTAAAATTTATCTTTACTTTCTATATATGTATAAGGCCTGCTTCATATATGCGGACGAAAACGTCTTCGACGATGTTTAGGAACCTTTCGTGGTCCGGGCTATAACCTACCACTCCTTATCAACCGAACCCACAATTTTTGTACTTTATATATTAAATATGTTAATACTCATGCGACCTGTTATCTATTGAAAGAACGGAAATATATGGGAAATCGAAAATATTTTATTGATGTGAAAGTTTATTTTTCTTGAAATTCGGATTTCTTTCTTTCGTAATAATATTAAATTGATGGATATTAACTTAATTAAAATGTGTAGATTATGGTATTATGGGTGTGTGAATTAATTATACGTTTGTGATTGGTTATATATTATGAATATTATAATAATAATATTAATGTATGATTGTTTATTAGTTAATTAATTATTTGTATTAATTATTCTATTTTTGTTTAATTACTAACTCTTTCAGTTATTAAATAATTAATTATTTTTCCTGGCTCCATGTGCTTTCAAT
>JABUQX010113329.1:0-27500 GCA_015478945.1 Trachelipus rathkii
GGGGCACAGTTTGAGAAAAAGACATGACGGCTCTCCAGAACAAGGAGTAACGCCAGAAACCATTTTCTCCATTAATTTACAGGAGTGACAGGTCAGCGAATTGGTCTTTGGTTGTCTGCCATTCGGATCTTTCCCAGGTTTGCGGATAGGAATTACAAAAGCTCTAGTCCAAATAGATGGGGAAGAAGATTCGATCCAGATTCTGTTATAGTAAAATCCAGCAAACAAATGCAGACGCGAAGCCATGGATCATGACGGAGCATGGATGTAAGAATCATGTCATGCGACCAAGGGCACCCGTCTTTGCTCATTTGCCATGCAGTTTGAGACTCTGCACATGCTAAAAAGACGTGTTGTAGTATGACTCTTCTCTTTCGCTGTTGAATAAGTCTGTTAGTAGCTGTGTCAGTTCTCAGTTTTGAAAAGGCTTCATGATACGGGAAGAGATCAAATGGCTAGCAAAGCTATAACCCAACGCATCCGCTACCACCGCGGGAGCGGAAATAGTATCAGTTATTTCAGGCCCATAAGGGAGGACTGTGGGTGAAGAGTCATTGGAGCGACGAGATATTTTCTGTCGTAACATATATAAGGGAAGGCGAGTTGTGGATGTTAACAGTCGATAATGTAAGTCGAAAATAATTTGTTTCGCGTGTTGACGATTAAGTTCGCCCTAATCTCCGCTGCGCTATCCTAAAAACTCTCCTCTCTCTCGCCGCGGTACGGGCCTTTTGTATTGCCGTAGAGTTTCTTCTTGTCTCTCGTTTGGCTTGTTGCGCATCTTGGCGACCACCAAGGGGGTTCCGACCGGCCATAAAGTATGAATGCAAGCTTCCGCTTAGCCGGAGCTTGACTATTTCTGGAAGAAGCGGAAAGGCATCATCGAACAGTCGGAAATCGTTTATTAAAAGGAGAAAGAGGGATAGCTGTCTCTTGATAAAAAGGAGCCCACTTCGCTTCCATAAACGCCAGCTGCGCCTCGCTCTTCTCGCCATTGGGCTTGGAGCAAGCGTCGTTTAATGCTATGGGTTAATGATCGCTGCCGAATTAAGATAATCAAAGCGGCGACATGGATGATGATATGAATTGATGGACGCAAAAGCGGAATATAGGTTCCAATTCCAGGAAAGAGATGTGGCGTGGTATCTAACGTCATAGGTGAGTCCTGTGTTAGGCATCCCAGGGGAAAAGGGGTTAGGAGATCTATTAAGATCTTCGACTTGGACTTGAAAGTGACAGAGTCACCCCATAAGGGGTGCGGAGGTTGATGTCACCTAGTATAATAACCGGAGCAGGAGCTGTTTAAAAAGATCTGTTAAGTCGACCTTAGTAAACTCACTACTGGAAGCCAAGTAGATTGAACATATTAGTTAACGGTGATTTCATAGAGATTCTTGCTGCCTCCTGCACTCTCTCGCTCCTCGCGGAGCGGGGAGAGTAGGGATAGATTGTGTGAATGAGTTTCCTGCTCCTCCCTATCATTGCACTCCTTTCTAAGAAGTTAACCCGGGCGATTTGTATTTCAGATGGTTGAAAGGAAGTCACGGAGATCAAAGTCGGATCACAATTACTTGTCTTATGTTTAATGTTGAACATATTTCTTCCGAAATTAGGAGTAATATCAGACAATTCCATGAAGGAATTAGTCATGCGTGGTTTATTAATATTATGATGGCGGTCTGATTAGAGACAAATGTCTTCTATTGTGGGGGGGAACGTGTTTTGGCGGGGTAATTGTTAGAGGTGGGTTCGGATGTAAGAAGATATGATGACTGCGCTTCTGGTAAGGTAACTACGACAACACCAGAGAGTTGTTAAACTCTATTAGCACCAGACGTTATATTTGCTCGGAAAACAGTCTCGACCATGCCGCGAGATTAAGTTGAATTCAAACGATCCAAGCCTTGTTATGGTGGGTTTGGTTGCGTTAATAGTAAGAGCATCGTAATGCTTCTATGTTATTAGTGAGAGCAGTTCAAGATGCGCTTGGCAAGCATGATTCAGATGAATGTGGAGGGTCATGGAAGTTGTTTTCCATGGAAATGGGAAGAAAGGTGTTCCGGAAGGGTATTGTCTTTTTTGAGAATGTATTGGGGTATTACGACATCGATTTACAATATGGGATTCGATGAATGGCAAGGTCTAATTCTGGAGAATTTCCTACTTCGTCATGCGGTGACTTTTGGCAAATTGGTCAGTATGCATTGGAGAATGGGGGACTTCTGGGTCCAATCTTCATGCCTCCATCAGACCAGAACGTTTAGAGGTTTGCGACGTATTTACGTGGAACAGTTTCCATTCAAGTTTCTCTGAAGTTGCAGAAGCATTAGAAGAGGCACATGGGTCGTCGCATCAAAGCTCCATTTCCGGAGCTGTTGATCCAATTCATCTTCTAGGGTATAGAATCTCCTTAGAGAGGCTTGATAAAGGGAAACTCGGTGAGAATAATTATAGGAAGTAATCCAGAGGCGAAACTAAAAAAACTGTTCTGTAGACTATTAGATGATTGGTGGTGAGTTGTTCATTAGTGGATACTTGCGGTCACCAGTCTTAGTTATAAGCCATTGTCTCCCAGAAGTAGACTCCTATGCGCGGACTATATATTATGAGCGGAGAGAAAGCAATTTCCACAATGTACCCGTTTCCGACGTGTTCGTAAGAGAGTAACTGAAAGGATTGTAGCTGCGCGGTTGGGGGGTCGCCAATTATCACCTCTTCTCTCGCACACTCTTCCTATACGCACACTCTACCACACCTATAATATATTATATATAATATATATATAATATATAAAGTGGTATATATATATAATATATACTTTTTTTCAATAATAAGATGAAGTAGTGTACCTACTATATATATATATATATATAGATCATATTTACAGAATATATATTATAGTTGGCAGAATATATATATATTTAAGAATATATATATATATATAAGTATATATATATATTATAATATATATATATACTATATATATATATATTATATATATATATATATATATATACTATACTCCTATATATATATTATATATATATATATATATATATATATATACAAGGCAAATTTTATTTTTTTTATTTTTGTAATTTCTTGATTTCTAATTTTCTTCTTTATAAATTGTATGATTTTGCATATTTTCAGTGTGTTGTACGTTGTTAAATTCACAGGTGATTTGTTCTAATAATGATGGTGCTGAGGCTAGTGGTAACAAAGGTAGGGCTTCGTGTGCTGGTGACGTGTTGGTGGGAAGGGTGGCGGCGGTTGTGCCAGGGACGAGCTTGAGCAGTGCTAAGCAAGCTCTGCATGTTTCTTCTGGGGACTTTCAAGGGGCTGTCCAGTTTTTGAAGGTGGAAAAATTATATAGGTAAGAACTGGCTTTCTTCATTTACTGTCCTACTTACCTCTGACCCATATTTCTCCATTTATAGGTTCTATTATGGCTTTTTGCTTTGTTTGCCAATTTTTGACATGCTTGATTATTATTATTATTATTATTATTATTATTATTATTATTATTATTATTATTATTATTATTATTATTATTATTATTATTATTATTATTATTATTATTATAATTATTATTATTATTATTATTATTATTATTATTATTATTATTATTATTATTATTATTATTATTATTATTATTATTATTATTATTATTATTATTATTATTTAGAAGTTTTAAGTCAACTTTTGTTTTAATATAAGTTTTACTTTTAGCTTCCAACTCCCGAAATATTTTCTTATAATTTTCATTTAATTTTCTTAATACTATTCTTGAAAATAATAAATATTAATAATATAAATAATAATTAATAAATATAAATTTGCCTCATACTTTCTTGGTAAATTATTTTATTTACATTCAGTCAGACATTCCTTTACTGACTCAATCCACTTTTTCTTCCGTCTCCCAGCCGGCCCTTTTCCAATACACTCACCACTATACATTCGCTCAACCAACTGACTATCATCCATCCTTTCCATATGACCAAGCCATCTTAATAGACTCGTTTATTCTCTCATTTACACCTTTCTTGCACCTTCAATCTATTAGATCTATACCTTTTATTCCAAAAACCGCTATACTTCCATAAATATTAATTAAGTTCAAAAATCAAATTGGATTTAAGTGATCAATACTTGTTGGTTAGTTAAGTGAATTGATTTTTTTTTTTTTATTTTTTTTATTTTTTAGGCAAATTTTTTTTCTAAATTAATAATTATTCCTTGTTTTCACCTGATTAATGATGATAAGTATATTTCATCTATTAATAAGCAAATTCATCAATTAGTTTCAAAATCTTTTTCATAAGAAATAAATAAAATTAGTACTCAAAAAGTTATATATAATATAATATAATATATATATATATATTATATATATATATATATATATATATATATATATATATATATATATATATATATATATATATATATATATATATATATATACTATAAATATATCATATAATAATTATCATATATAATATTTAAAAGCTAAATTACATTCATTCTATTTAACTAAACTTATATTAATTAGGTAATATTTACTAATTTTATCAAAATAATAATTAAAAAGGCAATTTGTGCCTAAAAATATCAAATAAATCAAATAAATAAAAAAAATCATTGATTTTTTGATTTATTTGATATTATTTTAAATAAATCAAAAAAATCACCAACCCTGCTTCCACACATTAACACGGTAAACCACACCTCCTCGATAACGTACCCACCTTGACGTGGTGGTGGTGGGGGCTCAGACCCCTTTCTACCATTCACAAATTCCCTACTACAGATTTTTCCATCACTGTACGTTGGGGTTTCCTTTCTGACATGTTGGGCAGAGGATACTCTTGGCGTTAAACTACGGAATGTCAAGTCAAACCCATTATTGGAAGGTGGTCATCTTATTGAAAGAGTCGCCTCTTGATGGTGGTTCTGGCTCGATTGCGTTTGGGTCATACCAACTTCACCCATGGATTCTTTATGGCGCAAGTGGATCACCCCGACCTGCCCATTTTACTTCTCCAATTGCCTCTTACAGTCTTTCATATCTTTATGGGTTGTGACTTGTGAGGACATCTCAGCCCTTAGAAGCAAGTTCTTCTCTGATGTGCTCACTATACCTCTCCAGCATTGCGTTCCGCACATTCTATCGGAAGCTTCTCACTTTCATAGTGATCTAGTTTTTCCCTTCCTGTTAGAACTGAACATTTTATTTAAGATTTAACTTTTTCAGTACTGTTCATGTGTCGTTTTGTTTAGGGCCTTCCCCAATTGTTAGCATACTGATACAGTTTAGCCACATTCCTGTTTGCTGTGTTGGTCCCTGTCCATCTTCTCCCCCCCCCAAAATAATAATTTTATTTATTTATTTGTTTATTTAATTAATTTATTTATAGTAGTATTAGTAGTAGTAGTAGTACTATTTATTTGTATTTTGTTGTTATAGACTGGGTCTGACGGACAAAGCAAACTGTAGAAGAGTTTTAGAATTAAATTCTTGGGAACTTGAAAGATCGGCATCTGCTCTTCTTGACAAGTTCGCCGACTGTGAAACAGGAACGTGAATGTGTGTGTGTACATATATATATATATATATATATATATATATATATATATATAATATATATATATACTATATATATATATATATATATATTATATATATATATTATATATAATATATATATATATATATATATATATATATATATATATATATATTCTTTAAAGCTATGAAATTCAAATTATCACAGCGCCTAATTTTTGGCCTGAATTTGTTGCGTCTCCCCGACTGATCCTGGTGTCAGATTCTCTTCTAGGCGTAATTTCTAAATTTTGGACTTCCTTACATCACAATGTTTTTCGGCTATTGAAATTTTGCCAGTTATGAGGCTGTTAGTATCACTACTCTTTTGTTTTTTCTTGTTTTTTTGCTTTTTCTTTATTACTATGATTGCGGTGTTGTTGTTTTTTTCATCGCATTCTTGGTGAAAAGACATTAAAATTATAATTTGTTAATGAATATATATATATATATATATATATATATATATATATATATATATATATATATATTATATATATATATATATATATATTATATATATATATATTGATATATATATATTATATTGCTATAGTTCTTTCGTACTTGATTGTACATATTCCTATTGATCTTATTATTAACCAAAGAAATTGTAAAATATTTATTAATATTATTATTATTATTATTATTATTATTATTATTATTATTATTATTATTATTATTATTATTTTTATTATTATTATATAAGGATTTTTGAAGTTGAATATAGACAAACGCGATACCTCCCTATCCCCATAACATTTGAATTTCTTTTAAACTTGTTCTTGATTTGGTGAAGAATTTGGCTTTTGATTCTAAGAATAGTGGTTTGAGCGTTCGTTTTATGAGAATTTGGTTTCGTGTGAAAATGGTTAATAATTCTACTTTGGAGATAGTACTCTCTTTAATTTGTAATTTAGTATACTTTAATCTTTGAAAGTATTTACCTATAGTGGATGTTATCTTTAATTTTTTATCCTTTACTCTTTAAAAGTACTTATCAGTTTAGTGATTCGGGTATTACTTTATTTTGTTGGTGTGTGTATGTGTGTGTGTTTTAATTGGTAAAGTGGATTTAATTTATTAATTTTTTTTGTTGTGATTTTTAAAAAAAAATATTTTGAGAGTCTTACAAGTGTAAAGTTATTAGACAAATTCATTCATTGATTAAATCTATGGAATTTGTACAATTTTGAATCTTATGAAAAATGTAGGAGGTTTATATTGAAATTTTATAAGAAATTCCAGGCTATTGAAATCTAGTCAAAATTATTATTTTTAGGAGAACTTTAAAATGAATCTGAAAATGAAAGAAAGGTCAAAACCATTAATGAAACCTGTTAAGCTGGAAGGTAATCTTAGCTTTTGTAAAATGGTTTAAGTTTGAGGTTATAAACATTGCTGAAAGACATTACAGAAAAAAAAATAATGACTTACCTCTTAGTATATTAACTAAAATTAAAAATTCATAAAGGTAGAAAAATAGTGGAAGAAAATGTTTGTGTTTATAGAAAATGGCATAAAAAAATGAATTTTTATAATCTTTGTAAGAAATGTTATTAAAAAAAAATGTAAGCTCACGTACTTTTATCTAACTGGTAAAATCATATCCCCTTTCCTGTGAAGAAACGAAGGAGTTTAAAATCTTGTGTAGTTGAAAAGACAAATGAGTTACAGTTATTAGCAGTTTATTAAAATAAGCAGTAAATAAATACAAAACGTAATTAATAGCTTTCGGAGAAAAATGAAAGTTCTTTCTTTGTATGATTTCTTTTGATCGAAAGTAAAATATATATATAATATATATATATATATATATATATATATATATATATATATATATATATATATATATATATATATATATATAATATATATATATATATTATAATATATATATATATATATATATATATATATAATGTATTTTCTCTTTTCGTGAATCTAAGTTTAGAGTTGATTTGAGGTCAGAATATTAACCGAATTAAAAAATGAGAGGTCATGGTGTTCATACTTTGTTGCTGGAAAAAATTAACTTTTGCTATGTTCTTTTTTTTATATCTACAATTTTGGTATATATTCCTAATTTTTAAAACTAACCTTTTGGTGTCGATAACGCTATTCCAGATAATGTTTTAATAAGAATCTATTTTTAGAGGAGGAATAGGAGGCGTGCTTGTTCAAATAGGAAGATATGACTTTTCTGAAGTAATTCTCAATATTCATCATCCGTAATTGCATTGTTTTCTCATCTTTGTCTAGTTATGTTAGGTTGGTGGTTCCAATCAAGTGGAATTCCATATATGGTTGGATACCTGTAATAACGTTCACATCAAATTTTTCATTGCCTCTTTGAATTTTATTCATTTATTGTCTCTTGATTTTCTCTTTGATTTTTATTCATTTATTGCCTCTTGATTTTCTCTTTGAATTTTATTCATTTATTGCCTCTTGATTTTCTTTTTGATTTTTATTCATTTATTGCCTCTTTGATTTTTATTCATTTATTGCCTCCTGATTTTCTCTTTGATATTTATTCATTTATTGCCTCTTGATTTTCTCTTTGAATTTTATTCATTTATTGCCTCTTGATTTTCTTTTTGATTTTTATTCATTTATTGCCTCTTTGATTTTTATTCATTTATTGCCTCCTGATTTTCTCTTTGATATTTATTCATTTATTGCCTCTTGATTTTCTCTTTGAATTTTATTCATTTATTGCCTCTTTGATTTTTATTCATTTATTGACTCTTGATTTTCTCTTTGATTTTTATTCATTTATTGCCTCTTGATTTTTATTAATTTATTTATAGTGAATTTCCTTTCTTAGTTTATTTTGTAAGCTTTAGTTTAGTTTAGTTAGTTTTAAACTTTTGAGTCTAGCTACCTTAAATTATAGTTTACATTATAAACTATACGAGCGTTCTTAACTCTAGGCAGACGCCAGTTGAATATTTCAATGTGCTTTTAAAGCGCCCATTAGATGTAACAATGTATTATTCATTTAACTATTCAATTAGCGTTCCCACCGCGTTTTAAGCGCTCCCGAAGAAGGGGCGCAAATTGAACATTTGTGCCCTTAATTTAAATGATGTCAGCAATTTATCTTCATAGCATTACTAAGAATTAAAGTGATGCTCTTCAGTGAAGCATTAATAAGAATTAGTCAGGCTGTTCATTGAAGCATTACTAAGAATTAAAGTGATGTTGCTCAGTGAAGCATCACTAAGAATTAGTCATGCTGTTCAGTGAAGCATTACTAAGAATTAAAGTGATGCTGCTCAGTGAAGCATTACTAAGAATTAGCCAGGCTGTTCAGGGAAGCATTACTAAGAATTAAAGGGATGCTGCTCAGTGAAGCATTACTAAGAATTAGTCGTGCTGTTCAATGAAGCATTACTAAGAATTAGTCAGGCTGTTCAGTGAAGCATTACTAAGAATTAGTCAGGCTGTTCAGGGAAGCATTACTGAGAATTAGTCATGCTGTTCAGTGAAGCATTACTAAAAATTAAAGTGATGCTGTTCAGTGAAGCATTACTAAGAATTAGTCAGGTTGTTCAGTGAAGCATTACTAAGAATTAGTCAGGCTGTTCAGGGAAGCATTACTAAGAATTAGTCATGCTGTTCTGTGAAGCATTACTAAGAATTAAAGTGATGCTGCTCAGTGAAGCATTACTAAGAATTAGTCAGGCTGTTCAGTGAAGCATTACTAAGAATTAGTCAGGCTGTTCAATGACTCCCAATACTCGCATTTTCATTTGCATTTTGATGTACACTGCACATTGTAACAAAGTCTAGATTCTTAAAAACAATGATTATGCTGTGTTATTGCATTTTAGCTAATGTTATACCTTTCTAGCAGAGACTTTTTGTGTTTGCTTAGTGATCCAAACTAGTACTGGTATTGTAGTGCATATTCGTGTCCATCATAATGATATATAATAGATTTGCTATCCATCGTATCCATCATAATCGATATACACCTTCATAAATTATTTACATTTGACTTTCTCAAACTCTGCCTTGCTTTATACACACCCTACAAATCCTCAACATAACTTCTTGCCTAGATTTCGTCACTCACATAACCTAATATCATCAGAGCGCTTACTAATAACGCTATGACAGCATCACCTACTATTATCTCTTCTCCATATCTTCTAATCAGTTCTAACACACCCATCTCCAACCTCTTGATTTTTTCATCACCCTATATCCTATAAAATTAAATAGCCTATTTAGAAGTACTACGGTCGAATATCCGTCGCCTGCACTCCATTGATTAATATAAACCATTCGATCTTTTCAATGTCTATTTAATATCTATACACAAGCTACGCTCCCTACTCATACATAACATAGTATGATTACCTCAGTAAGACCTACCCCTACCAAAACACCGTATATCCACTATTATACTCACTGCCTTGCCCAACAAACTGAGCTATCAATTACTACCCTCTATTAAAGCCTATCATCAACTGAGCATGATTGCTATATATCGTCTATATAAAATCACTATAATAAATTTAACTATTCTTCTACTCATTCTTTTACACTTATGTATGTTTCATAATGCGGTGAAACAATTTGATACTCACACATATCCTATCGATACCTCTTCTAAATTAGCCCTCAGTTCATACTTTCATCACCAATCAGTCCCATCTCAGTCATTTAGCCGCATATCTCTAACCCAAATATCAAGTGCATTTATCTATCCCTATAACATCTTAATAATACTATATATACTCCTTAATAATTTCTACCAGTTGCCTACTTACCCTTATAAAAAGATTGTACTTATTATCTGTGCTTTTCTCTCTCACATTCCATCAGAATCATTTATTTACCCCTTCACGAAACGCTTTGTTCCGTCAGACTTCACGATATCAATCCTCACTTCACAAAATCTCGCCTCCGTCCTTGATCTTTTCACCAGTAATTACATCTATATCTGCAGATTAATCCAAATCATACTATTCAATTACTTTCTCTGGCTCACTATTCTTGATATCCGACCTCCTCCATGTAATAATTCACCTCATCACTATTCACTATGTACCACTCAGTTACATGTACATCTCTCTCGATTGTATGATGCAGATTTTTGGAAGTAGTTGCTCTGACTCGCCGCAGCTCTCATAACATCCATTACATATATATTTACACAAAATGTCACTGCCTTTACATCCTTAGTCTCACTTGGATATATCTTTTGTGAGCGACATGTTTTTGACGCATCCACGTACATAAATTCTGCGGCGAGAAAGAAAGGGGCAAGCTGATAATATAGCTAATTTATGATATATATATATATATCAATATATACTATATATATAATAATAATAAATATCATATATATATATTTCATTATATATACTATATTATAATATATAAATACCTACTTATATTTAGTATAGTATATAATATAGCTTTTTGACCATAATTAGAGAACAAATTTTAAGCTCAAACATGGATTTCTCGAACTGGTTGGAAAGGCTTATATTTAACCAGGTCTTAACTGAAGCCTGTACAAACTGCGGCATATAAAACTCAAAAATTTTTTTTTTTTTTTCATATATACCCCCCACTCAAAGGGGGATATGCACAAATGTAACTAGTAGACATTTACAACGATTATGCATTTAAAAATTACAAATTTATATTAATAAATTAAAATTAACAAAAGATATGTAAACAAATAACAAATAAATAACAAATACAAAATCACATACTATATACTCAGAAGCATAACTTAATAATCTACTAGCAATAAAAAATGCATCAGAAAAAATAAAGTTCTATATATATCATACTACAATATTAAAGACGACTTTTTACACCATTCTTAGTCCATGATTCCCAAATTATGATATGCCATTACGAAAATGGTCAGCTTATTGATACTATGTCTCAGAAGCTTGCACGGCAGCTTCGAAAAGTGTATGGAACGGTTAACAGTTTATTCTATATTCAACTCGCTTCAACATATTACCTGTAACCTCCTAATCGATGAATCAAAGACAATACATAAACTAACATGTTAATACTAATCGATAACTATTATGCTCATGCTCACATATATTAACGGAATATACCCAGGGCTAAAAATAATCTATGAGAAACGAGACTATTCTGGACAGAAGAAGCCCTAGTGTCACTATCCACGATAAAATTTTAAAACTAGAACAGTACTTAAAAGATTAAGATAAAAAAATCACCTTCAACAAACCAAAGACATACATACATAATATGGTAAAGAATAATCTGAGAAAATAATGCTGATGAACTTAAAAGGCACAAAGTAAATGAGAGACTGAAAAAAAATTATTGACGCTACGAAAACATCTTTGATGAAGTTCATGTATAATGTATCATAGCCATGACACCAAGCAGAAGATTTTGTAAAATTTTAAGCAAGTTATCTTTAGGATACCACAGTGGGGGATCTGTCGCTGTGTTGTGAAGCTCTATTGTGGATTTTTGGAAGCGACGGGTTCGCATTTAAGGGTATGAGAGGAGAGTATGTGTAGTCTTTCTTTTCGACTTAGGTCATGTTCTTCAAATCTAACTATTCTGATTCCGGTGTATGCTGTGCACCTCACCCAATCTGTGGTGATCCATGAGGAGGATGAAGAAGAAAAGAATCCTTAGGATGTACAAAATGAACATTCTGGATACAGCATTTGTATTGCACAATATCACAAAAAAAAAAATACCTTAAAAAAACATTTAAACAAAGGGTTAGGTGAAAGTTGTCGTGTTAGATTTGAAGAACATGACCTAAGTCGAAAAGAAAGACTACACATACTCTCCTCTCATACCCTTAAATGCGAACCCGTCGCTTCCAAAAATCCACAATAGAGCTTCACAACACAGCGACAGATCCCCCACTGTGGTATCCTAAAGATAACTTGCTTAAAATTTTACAAAATCTTCTGCTTGGTGTCATGGCTATGATACATTATACATGAACTTCATCAAAGATGTTTTCGTAGCGTCAATAATTTTTTTTCAGTCTCTCATTTACTTTGTGCCTTTTAAGTTCATCAGCATTATTTTCTCAGATTATTCTTTACCATATTATGTATGTATGTCTTTGGTTTGTTGAAGGTGATTTTTTTATCTTAATCTTTTAAGTACTGTTCTAGTTTTAAAATTTTATCGTGGATAGTGACACTAGGGCTTCTTCTGTCCAGAATAGTCTCGTTTCTCATAGATTATTTTTAGCCCTGGGTATATTCCGTTAATATATGTGAGCATGAGCATAATAGTTATCGATTAGTATTAACATGTTAGTTTATTTTGTTGATTTGTTAGGATTACAGATATATGTTGAAGCGGTTGTATAGTAACTGTTCGTTCATAATTTCAACTGCTGCAGCTTCTGAACATATTATAGAACTACCATTTTCGTACAAATAATTTGGGAATCATGGACAATAATGTGTAAAAAGTCGTCTTATATTGTAGAGTATAATATAAACTTATTTTTCTATGCATTTTTATTGCTGTAAATTATTAATTATGCTTCTGAGTATATAGTATGATTGTATTTTATTTATTTGATAGATGTATATTCTTTGTTAATTTTAATTTATTATTAAGATGTAATTTTAAATGCATAATCGTTGTAAATGTAACTAATTTTTTGTGCATATCCTTGAGGTTGAATTGAGTTATGCAGCGTTGTTAGGTTCAGTTAAGACCTGGTATAAATAGCCTTCCAACCAGTTTCGAGTCCATGTTTGTTAAATTGTTCTCTAATTATGGTCAAACTATATATATATATAAATATATTATATATTATATAATATATATATATATATATATATATATATATATAATATATATAATATATATATATTATATATAATATTATATATATATAATATAATATAATATTCAGCTGCCCCCTTTTTTCTCCCAGAATTTGGGCGGATGGGATGCGCAAGCAAACATGCCCCAGAAATCCAAGTTTGGTATTATCAGTACTTTTTAAATAACCTGATTTTTATCTATTTTTAGATACCCTGTCTTTTTAATCAGTATATTTAAATACCCTGATTTTATTAAGTACTTTTAAATACTCTATTTTTTTATAAATATATATATATATATATATATATATATATATATATATATATAATATATATATATATATATATATATATATATATATATATATATATATATATATAATATATGATACTGTCTGCTATATATATATATATATATTCGCTCATCTCTACACTCATCATCCAGACAACATCTTACAGACACCACCTTTTATCCACATATCATATGCACATAGTTATATCCACACCCCTCTTCTAGACAACATCTTACAGACATCCCTATCCCTTATATCCCTATGTGCGGGGGAGAAAGAATTGCTTACATCATATGTCCTTCGTGTCGAAGAAGGCGACAAATGGGATGGTGGCAGCTGGGTTGGCTGCCCACTACCACTTATCTTTTGGTAGGAATGCTAATGCATTCCTCGGAGAAAGTCGTGATCACCGTAAATGGCCTTCTATTTTTTTGGCGAAAATGTATGAATCGTATGGGCACATGGAATGTCAGAGGAATAAATGTTGAGAAGAAGAGGAGAGAGGTGATGGATGTATTTAGAAAGGGAAAATTTGATTTGCTCGCTGTGACTGAAACAAAGATGAAAGGAAACGATGAAAATGAGTGGTTTGGTGTGAAATATGTATGTGCTGGTGTGGAAAGGAATGAGAGGGGAGGGAAGGAGTTGCAATTCTGATGATGTGGTACAGAGCCATAGTAGATTTTGTGTGTGTGAGTACTAGAATTCTAATAGTTAAATTTGTTTAAAAAGGTCAAGGTACGTGTGGTTGTGACATATGGTCCATCTGAGGGTAATGTTGAAGAGAGTGCGATTTTCTGGGATAATCTGAATGATGTTCTGGATAGGGTGAGTAGGAGCTTCAGATTGATTGTGCTGGGTGACCTAAATGGTTGGGTAGGTGATCAAAAAAGGGATGATATAACAGGTGCCTTTGGGGTATTGGAAGAAAATGAGAATGGTAGGAAGGTGATTGATGTCTGTGAGAAGAGAGGTATGTGTGTAAGTAATTCTCTCTCTAAACACAAGGGTATTCATAAGTATATTAGAGTTGGTGTAGGTAGGGATGGTATCGAAGTGAAAAGTACGATAGATTTTATGTTGGTGAAGAAGGAGATATTGAAGTATGTGTTGGATGTTAAATCAGTGAGTGGATTAGGAATGGGATTATGGGATCATTATGTTGTTTTATGTAAAATTAAGTTAGTGGGGGCTTAGATGGAGAGGAAAGTGATAAGGAAGAAAGTGGGTAGAATTAAGAGTGAGAAGTTAAGTGAGCAAGGTAATAAGGATTAGTATTTAAGAGCGATTGCAAGTAAATCAGTTGAATGTGAACAAGTTGAAACTGAACAAATCTGGAAGCAAATGAAGGAAGCGGTTGTTAGTAGTGCAAAAGAAGTAAGTGGATGTGATAAACTAGGAAGTAGAAAGTGATAGAATGAAGAAGTGATCTAAGCGGTTAAAAGTAAAAAAGAAGCGTGGTTAAATGTCCTAAAAGCCAATGATGAGGTTTCAAAAGATGTTTGGAATTATATAAGGAGGAAAAAAGAATACTAAAAGATGCATACGTAGGAGGAAAAAAGAGGTAAATGAACAGTTTGGAAGGATCAGCTCCACCATGCCCTAAACGTAATTTCTGGTACTTTAATCGGGCTAATTGGGGGCATTGCGTCGCTTTCTTGCTAACTACTCTTGGAATGAATCCTGCTTTGACTCGGAGGATGGTTCGGTAACCGCTGAAAAGGTGGGGGTCGTAATCGGCGATGGGATGAGCAGGTTCATTCCACCTTCAACTAAATCTTTTTTTCCCCAAAATCCATGATTCGACGGAGCTTGTCCTCGCGCCATTCAGGAAAGTGACATTGCGTATCGGGCATGGAAAACTTTCGTTCTCTTATCACTCTTACTAATTTTCATTCTGATCGGAATCGTTGCAGGGATACTATTCGACAGGCTAACGCGCTTTCACTAAAAGAAAGTGCGCCAACTTGCTTGGTTCTCCTACTAATAAAAATTTCTGGCCTCTTGCCAAAAACAACTCTAACAACTTTTGTAAATCTACCTTTCCTTCCCTTATTCACTCTGATGGTTCTCTAGCTAGCTCTCCTTCTGAAAAGGCCAATCTCTTTGGCCTCCTTTTTTCATCTAACTCTACCTTGGACTATTCTGGCATTCTTTCTCCTACTGCTTCTCCTCTCAGGTTTCCCATGTCTTTGCCTATGATCACACATGATGGTGTGCATAAGCCCCTGAGATCTATGAACGCCAGGAAGGCTAGTGGCCCGGATGGCATTCCTCCCCGTGTTTTGAGGGGGTGCGCTTCTGAGCTGGCGACAGTCCTCGTTCAACTCTACTCTTTATGCCTTAATACTAATATTTTCCTCAGTGCTGAAGGCGGGCATATGTTCAACCGATCCCAAAAAAGGTAGCAGCTCTGATCTTTCAAACTATCGCCCTTATATTTTATCTAAAATATTAGAAACTCTTCTTAACTCTCATTTCCTGAATCATCTGGAGTCTCATTCCCTTCTTTCAGATCATCAATATAGCTTTCGACGCTCGAGGTCAACTGGTGACATACTTTACTTTCCTATCTAACTGATTTATGGTCTTCTGCCCTTAGGGACCATGGGAAGTCTTGCGTGGTGGCGCTTGACATATCCAAAGCTTTTGAACGGGTATGGCACGCGACACTGCTCTCTAAGCTCCCTTCCTTTGGGTTTCCTCCTTCTCTTTGCCTACTCTTGTCTAGTTTTATCTCCGATCGCTTCACAACAGCACTCGTTGATCGAGGGTCCTCTTCCTCCTTTCCTGTTAATTGTGGAGTTCCACAAGGTTCTATTTTATCTCCAACTTTATTCCTACTTTTCATCAACGATTTCCTCAGCTGTACTTCTAACTCTGTTCACTCTTATGCCGATGACTTTTACTCATTTCAAATCTGCTTCCTCTTTTGCATCAAGAGTGGCCCTTCGTCTTCAGCTTTCCGATTCCATTCTTACCGATCTGGATGGGATTTCCGGTGGGGTCACAGCAACCTTGTAAAATTCAACTCTTTTAAAACTCAACTTCTTTACATCTCCTTCTCAAAAACACCTCCCAACTTTCCTATTTCCTTCGACGGCTCCTGTGAATAACATAGACATTCTTGGTCTTAACATAAACAACATATGGTCTTGGAAACCTCATATTACAATGGTTGCTAAGATGGTCTCAAAGAAGCTGGGAGTTCTGTTCAGGTTGTGGGAATATTTTTCCTCTGAACAGTTACTCCAGTTATATAAAGGCCTTATTCGAACTTGTATGGAATACTGTTCTCACATTTGGGGGGGGGGGCTCCGGCTCCACCATTCTATTGGATAGGGTTAAGTCTAAAGCTAAGAGACTAATAAACTGTCCCCTTCCTTCAAACTCCCTTGACCCTCTATCTCTGCAAAGTGACGTTGGCGCACTCTCTCTTTTCTATAGGCACTACAGCGGTATATGCTCGTGGGAGTTAACCTCACATTCCATCACCTTTGAGTAGCCCTCGTATCATAAAAGGGGTACCTTTCTCTCGCATGAATATTGCGTGAGTATTGAAAACCCCAGACCTGTTCGTTGTAGTGACTCTTTCTTTGAATATACTTCTGTTCTGTGGAACTCCTTGCCTTCTTCTGTTTTTCCAACTGTATACAATCTTCTCTTTAAAGATCACGTCTGCTCTCACCTGAGAGATTTGCGTTAAGCTAGGGTTTGGGTGGGTTTTTCTGTTTTATTTTCTGCCTCCTCCTTGAAAAGGGCCCAGCCCGTGAGTGGTGGTGAACTGTAAAACAGCAAAAGCAAAAAACCTAAACCTAATCCATGCCAACCCAATTTAACACAACCTAACCTAACATCAAATGTATCGTTCATACTACCAGTACCTTAAGTAACCCAACTTATATAATTTGTGTTCACATAACTTATTCTGGCCTATTTAATATTTATTTACATCCCGTTTTCTATGTGTCTAGTGTTAACTTTTGTATTTTAACTTATTTTCTTTAATCTGTAGCATTTATATTTTAATTTATTTTCATATATTTAATACTCTTTCTATTTATAAGCGTTAACTTTAATATATCTTATTTATATCTCTTTTTCTCCTTGTAAGCGTTCAGTTTACTATTAATATTTTCATTAAGGAACTTTAATTTTATATTTTGTTTGCTAAGTTTTATTACTTTTTAGTTTTATTTTATATTTACTGTTTTCTTTATAAGTTTTTATAATTTATAAGTTTTATTTTTACATTTAAAAAAAAAATCTTATTTTACCAAAAGCCAAACGATTAATAACACCGACGTTTTATACCCCTAGGGTGGGGGAACATTAAGCTTAACACGATGCATAAGATGAGATACCGCATTTCTTTTTACGTTTGTATAAACTTGAAAATTGCTAAAACTTTTTCTGTTTGGTCAGAATAATCTTAACCGGTTAGATTTACAACATTCTGAATATCAGGTTGGAAAGCGCTCTTCAGTTGATTATTCAACTTTGTATTGTTAATGCAAACGATTGATCGATGACCGATTGAAAGTTTGTTACCTATGTTTTGTTGGGTTATACAAAACAGTTAAAAAAATGGTATATGCTAAAGTTAGAAAAAAATACGATAGTATGTAAGGCTGTGAAATATCATGTTAGTAGTAATTGATAGGTTATATATTTTTTGTGATGATAGTTTGTCTGATATTGTGTGTTAACAGAATGCTAGATTAACTGCCTTTGATAGGTAGGGAACTTTGGTTATGTTATCATTTATTCATAGTTTAGTATGTCAGATATGTTAGGTAATGCTCAGTTTTGGTAGGTTATGATGATTTGAGGTATACATGCAAAGTTATTTTGCTAGGTTAAGGAATGTATTTTATGTTACAAAATTATGATATGTTGGGAACTTGTGATACGTCGGTATTTATTCATAGTTTCGTATGTTAGATATGTCAGGTTATGCTAAGTATTGTTAAGTTATAATGTGTTAGATATGCTAGTTTGTGTTTAGTTTTGCTAGGATAAAATGTACTATGGTTTACATATTATTATTTTTGTTAGGTTCGGGTATATATATTGTTATGTTTGCAGATTTGATAGGGTAAATGTTTTTTTGTGTGATGATGGTTTGTCTGATATTGCTAGGCAAGAGAATGTTAGCTAAGTTTTGTTAGGTAATGTTAGGATAACAGCCTTTGATAGGTAGGACACTTTGATAATGTTATCATTTATTAGTAGTTTTGTATGTTAACTGTTAAAGATCAGGATACGCATCCGTATGCATCCTCCACCTTTCAAAAGGATCCTCGTTAGGGGGAAACGCTTTTCTCTTGGTGTACTACTGATCGATGAGTTTTTGATTCCTGCTTACACAACTGATCATCTTGATAATCACTGCTTGAATGTATATTTGTATTCATGACTGACGTCAGTGATGGTGGTGCTCGTAGATGGTTTTGAAGCAACGTGTGCTGTCTTTTTTTTTCCTTGAACTATTTCAAACCTATATTTTTTAATTGCTTTCTCAGAGAGAAACTGAGAAGGGAAAATTTTTATCTTGCATCCGAGGTCAAAGAACACAGCAATTGAATGCAGGTCGTTTCTCTCTGTGAAGGTTAACCTTTTCTTAATTTTTCTCAACAGCATTGCTCTCATTTTTATTCATTGGCTCTCATTGTCTAAGGATACTAATACTTTTTCAGAGTGGCTACGATAGGAATGGCGTCCTCTATTGATGTTTAGTTTTTCCTGATAATCTTAAGGAATTCTTCAAAGGGTTGGAGTACAGTGATATAGTTGGTTAGAATAGAAATATCATGGGATGTTAAGACAAATATTTTTTTATTAGGCCAGCGTTTAGTATATCCTTCATATGTCTCTCATAAACTATTAAGCTAATATAACGGAATACATTGTGGATGCTGGTCAATTTTAGTGCGGAAAATGTAAAAAAAAAACAAAAAAAACAAAAAAAAAAATCTCAAAAACTCAATAGCCTACAGCGAAAGGGAAATACTTTTGGAAATACTGGTAGATTCAAGTAGGAAAATGTTATATCGCCACTAGGGGGCTCGGCGCGGGGAATAGGGGGGGATGTTCTACCCATAGGGGAGGGAGGAGGACCGGACAACCAATCAAGAGGGGCGGTTCCGGAGACCTCCGGAGGGGGGGAAAGAATATCCACCGTAGTTCCGGAAGGATGAGAGACCCCGATCCTTGCCATCGGGCCGGTTATACCTTGGGTTTCTTGTAGCTGAAATAACAAAACAATTTAATAGAAAAGTCTATTTCTTTTATAGAAGCATTTATTTTAAGAGAACAATAATAAGGTCTTTACATAGGCTTTTATCATATTACCTTATTTATTAACAATAATTTTTTTTATTTTTTTTTTTTTTTTACATTTTCCTATGTGAAATTTTACCAGGATTCCAAAAATGTATTCCTTTTCGTAGCTATTGAAGTTTTTTTGAATTATTATAATATATATATTATATATTATATATATAATTATATATTTAGCTATATCTATTTAATATATATATTTTAGATTTAAATATACTTAATCTATATTATTTAATATATATATTATATTTATATATATATATTATATTATATATATTATTTTTTTTTTTTTTTTTTACATTTTCCCCCTAAAATTGGACCAGATTCCACCAATGTATTCCGTTTTACTGTAGCATTAATAGTTTTTAAGATACATATGAAGGATATACTAAACGCTGACCTTTTATTATTAGAGTGACAGTGCAAGCCGAGAGAGTCATTAAGTTCTTGCGACCTTATCATCATTTGCAGAGTACTGCAGAAAGTTACGGAACATTAATTCTGGTATGTATTTTCTTTAGTTCATTTTGATCCTGATTGAATAATTAAAACGTGAGACAATTTTTTTTTTTTTTTTTTTTTTTTTTTTTTTTTTTTTTTTTTTTTTTTTTTTTTTTTTTTTTTATTTTTGCGAATGTAAATTTGAATGGTAATAATAATTCACAAATTCAAATGCAAGAATGCGAATTTTGAAAAGCACGCGAATATTCCGTTTATCTCTAATATTCATAATACATTTGAATTTTCATACTATTTCCAGCCTTCTTTCACTATTTTATTAAAGAAAAAATAAAAAATAAATAAAAAAAATTAAAAAATAAATAAATAAATGAAAATAAAAAGAATAATTTACGAGCATTACTAAGAAGAGAATAATAATACACTAAAACAAAAACAAAATAGCCTTCATTTATACATTAATATTTAATAAAATTATTACACACACACCTACACACACAAACACACAACATTCTCTCTCTGTACACACACACACACAACAACCACACACACACAACACACACACCAACACCTACAAAAAATCAAAGAACTTCCCAGGAAAAGGTGCTTATTTGTAAATTAAATATTGAAATACTTCATAACCACAAAACTGCAGAAATTATATATATATATATATATATATATATATATATTATATATATATATTATATATATATATATATTTTATTAACATAAATATTTTTTTATATATATTTATATATATTTTATATATATAATATATATATATATATATTAATATATATATATTATATATTATATGTATATATAGTTATTTATATATATATATATATATATATATTTTATATTATATTGTATATTATATATAATAATATATATATATATATATATATATATATATATATTGTGAACCAAAAAATCATTTTGAAATGGTCTCTGAGCTTACTAGCAAAAGAATATGCGAACTAGGAAAAAAAATATTATGTAATATGGATTAAATATATTCCAATATTGAGAACTTTCTTCTTAAAAAAAAAAACAGTTTAGACTGCTTTTCAAACACGCATGCTACTTTTCTTTATTATATTATTAATTACAATGCGTCACTTAATTTTTAATCTTTGCTGTAGTGTGCTATAGTGGCGTTATATTTCTTGTTATATTAGTTTCGTGGTAGTGAAGAAAGGGTAAGTGGGGGAGGTGGGAGGGGGAGAGGGGGAGAGGGGTTTGGTTGGAAACCCTTGTTGCAAGGTCAGAGTCAATCTAATCTTTGTCAACCCGGAATTTATTAATTTACTTTAGTACATTGACTCAATTACTGGCGCATTATTATTATTATTATTATTATTATTATTATTATTATTATTATTATTATTATTATTATTATTATTCATTATTTCATATTATTATTATTATTATTATTATTATTATTATTATTATTATTATTATTATTATTATTATTATTATTATTATTATTATGTAATAAATTTCTAACATAAATTTAAAAAAATAAAGAGGAAGATAAACAAGACCTCACTGAGTTATGTTGGAAGTTCTCTCCATACCAGATGAGTCTCACGAATTATTATAATTAAAATATTATATATAAATAATTAATTTAAAAAAGAATGAACGATTATATAAAGAAAAAATAATTATCCTAGTTAATAAAAACACCTATAGTCAAGCTTTCTATAAAACTTACATGAAATATAATGGAGGGGGTGAGGGGGGAATGACCCTGAAAAATGTTATGAGGCCCTCTTTATATATGGAGGACCTTATCAATAATACCGACCCCAGCCGATTTTCATGAAACTTGTTTGAAATGAGCTGTGAAGAAGGAAAACGTAAAAATGCCTTCGAAAAATGACCCAGAGGAAAGTCGTGACGTCTGTCTCCTAATTCGATGTAAAATTAAATCTTATTGTAATATGTTTCTGTTATTTTTATTTTTTTTTTGTAAATATTTCTTTATTGTTGAAGAAAAATTTTATTCACCCCCCTTCACTATTCACAGGTCTGAATATGTTTTAAACGAGTCTGAATTTATAATGTTCGTGTGCCATACATTTATAAAATTTCTTGAGTTTTTTAAATAACTTTTTCATTTTTTTAAGTAACTTTTAACATTTTCTGTAAGTTTCACGAAAATCGGGACTGGAGCTTTCTTTTGATAAGGTCCAAACATATTTTTATTCCTGTATATTTCAGAAGGGTTCCTGTGCGCCATACAGGTGTGAACCGTTAAAAAAATACGCTGATATATATATATATATATATATATATATATACTATATATATTTTATATTATATATATACTACTATATTCTATATATATTTATATATATATATATATATAATATATTAACTATATATAATATTTATATATATAACACTAACATATTTTTCAAACGTTTATCCGTATTTTTATAAAATATTTGATACATAATGTTTTTTTTTTTCCACTGAACAGAAATTATATTTTTTCTCTATCAAGTGACATTTATCATAATTATATCACATTTTCTCTATCACGTGATATTTATCAGATATTTCCAAATTTGGAAATTACTCATGTGTTAAGTTCAACAGGACGATTTTGTCTTGTGACTTGTAGAGTAATAATTTAAATTATGTTTTGAAATATATTTATTTTAAAAACAAATACATTTTAATGAACAAATTAACAAAATATGGCACATATGCAACACTAGTATGAATGAAGAGATTTAATTTGAAAAACACTGCAAAGCTTGTTTTCAATTTGTATTGTTATCAAATGTCTACACGCTATAAAAACAGCAGTAATGTATCAAGCATGGCAGGATCACATCTACCCTGGTAACGATATTCCATTGTGTATATTTGTTGATGAAACTGCTAGCCTTGTTTACCACTTTTAGGGACATGTAGTCTCCAAGTTCTTTGTAATTAAGTAAAAGCTCATTAGTTAGCTTCTTGTAGCTTCCATCTTTCCTGTTTACGAGAAAACCAGACGTTGCACTCTTAAATAGAGGTCCAGGCATCTTATTCAATTCCATTCAGTTTTTGTCAAAGTAGTAGTAGTAGTAGTAGTAGTAGTAGTAGTAGTAGTAGTAGTAGTAGTAGTTAAGGATCAGCAAATATATCCTCTTTCAACTAAATATCATTTAGTTTGGAAATGTGTCTTAAAAGTTAAAACCGTAGCCCGGCCCGGGATTTCTTAACCCAAACGTTGGTCGCCGAGACTTCCACGATGGGTAGCCGTAGCTGCTGAGATAAAAATATTTTTTTTTTTTTTTTTTTTAAATTTTAAATCTTTAATTTAAATTTTTAATTTATTAATATATTATATATATATAATATATATATAAATATATATATATATATTATATATATATATATAATATATATATATATTATATATATATATATATATATATATATCTATATAATATAATATATATATATACAGTGATATACACACTATTCCTTACTATCTTATGACTCAGAGATTGAGGTTTAATGTGGTTGAGAATGATATTATATATATATATATATAATAATATATATATATAATATATATAATAATATATATTATATATATATAATATAATATATATATATATATTAATATATAATATATATATATATAAATATATATATATATATTATATTATATTATTACTATATATATATATTAATATATATATATACTATATATATATATATATATATATTATATATATAGATATATATATATAGTATAATATATATATAGATATATATATATAACAGTATATATATAGTATATATACTTTTTTTTTACAGTTAACCACCACTCCCGGCACGGGCCGAGCCCTTTCCAAGGAGGGGGCAAGAAAACATTAAAAAAAACCCACCCCAATCCCCAGTCTAACGCAAATCTCTCAGCGTGACGCAAACGTGGGATTAAAGAGGGAAGATTAAATATAGTTGGAAAAACCAGAAGAAGGCAAGGAGTTCCACAGAACAGAAGTAAGTGATGACAAAGAATTTAAAACGAAGCCAAGCCTGGTGTTGTAGATACTGTTCACCAAATTCATGCGAGAGCATGCAACCTCTTGGTTTGCGAGGGCGACGCAATGGAGGTGGAATGCGGGCTGCCAACTCCCAGAAGCAGCATCTACCGCTGTTAGTACTAAGAAAAGGGAATAGTGCGCAACGTCACGTCGCAGAGATAGAGGGTCAAAAGGGTTGAATGTAAGGTCAGTTTATTAATCTTTAGTCTAGATCTGGACCCAATTCACTAAAGGGTGGAGCCTGACCCCCCCAAATGTTGAGAACAGTGACTCCATACCAAGGGCGAATAAGGCCCTTATATCACTGGAGTAGCTGTGCAGAGGAAAAAAAAATTCCCGCAAAACCTAAACAGAACTCCCAGCTTCTTTGAGGCCACCTTAAGCAACCATAGAAATATGAGTTTTCCAAGATAATTTGTGTTTTATGTTAAGACCAAGATGTTTATGTTATTCACAGGATAGACGTTAGAGCCGTCGAAGGAATTTGGAAATTTTGGGAGGTGTTTTTGAGAAGAAGAATTGAAGAAGTTAATTTTAAAAGGAGTTGAATTTTCCAACCATAGAGAGACAAGAATTGAATTTAAAAAGTTGATGTCGACAAAGGATAGAATCGGAAAAGCTGAAAGACGAGAGGCAACCCTAGAAGCAAAAGAGGGAGCAGATTTTGAAGTGAGTAGAAGAATGGAGGGGTGATGAGTCATCAGCATAACAGTGAACAGAGTTGGAAGTACAGCTGAGGAGATCGTTGATGAAAAGTAGGAATAAAGTGGAGTAGAACAGAAACCTTGAGGAACACCACAGTTAACAGAAGAGAAGGAAGAGGACGCTCCCGAGTGCTGATAAAGAGCGATCGGAGAGAAAACTAGTCAAGAGTAAGCAAAGAAGAAGGAGGAAACCCAAAGGGGAAGGGAGCTTGGATAGCAGTGACGCGTGCAAACCCGGTCAAAAAGCTTTGGATATGTCAAGGCGCCACCACACAAGATTCCCCATAGTCCTTGAGTGCAGAAGACCAAATATCAGTTAGATAGGAAAGTATGCAGCAATTGATCTCGAGCAACGAAAGCCATACTGGTGATCTGAAAGAAGGGAATGAGATTCCAGATGGAATAAGAAGTGAGAGTTAAGAAGTTTTTCAAAGATTTTAGATAGAATACAAGTGAGAGCTATAGGGCGATAGTTAGAAGGATCAGAGCATCTACCTTTTTTCGGATCGGTTGGACATGTGCGCGCTTCCAACACTGAGGAAAGTATTAGTTATGAAGACATAGAGAGTAGAGTTGAACGAGGACAGGCGCCTAGCTCAGAAGCACACCCCCTCAAAACACGCGGGAGGAATGCCATCCGAGCCACTAGCCTTCCTAGATGTTCATAGATCTCAGGTTCCCATGCACACGATCATGTGTGATCACAGGAAAGACATGGAAACCTGAGAGTGAGAGAAGTAGATAGGAATGCCAGAATCGTATCCAGGGTAAATTAGATGAAAAAGGAGGCCGAGAGATTGGCCTTTTCAGAAGGAGATTAGCAACAGAACCATCAGAGCGAATTAGGGGAGGAAAGCCAGATTTACAAAAAGTTGTTAGAGATGTTTTTGCAAGGAGGCCAGAAATTTTATCAGTAGGAGAACCAAGAAGGTTATCGCACTTAAGTTTTTAGTGAAGTACGCTTAGCCTGTCGAATAGTATCCCTGCAACGATTCCGAGCAGAATTGAAAAAATTGTAAGAGTAATAGTGGAGAATGAGAGTTTCCATGCCCGATACGCAGTGTCTCTCTCCTGAATGGCGCGAAGACAAGCTCCATCGAACCATGGATTTGGGTGAGAAAAGATTTAGTGTGAAGATGGAATGACCTGCCTCATCCCATCGGTGCTTACGGCCCCCCACCTTTTCAGCGGTGACCGAGCATCCCCGAGTCAAAGCAAGATTCATTTCCAATAGTAGTTAGCCAAAAAACAACGCATTTCCAATTAGCCCGATTAAAGTGCCAGAAATTACGTTTAGGGCATGGTGGAGCTGCTGGAGAAAAAGTTTTGTAATTTAGAGCTTCAAGATTGTGGTCAGAGTTACCAATAGGAGGAGAAATGGTGTATTTATAACAAGAAGGAGTAGTGGTGAAGCATAAGTCTAGCGTATTCAAGAATTGGTTAGGACGATCTGGTATATGTGTAGGTTCCTTAATTAACTGTTCCAGATCGTTAAGAATACTGAATGTTTTGGCCTCCTCCCCACCTGCATCAGTGTGAGAGGAGCCCAACCACTCAGTGTGGTGTACGTTGAAATCCCCTAAATAGAGGATCTCAGCATTTGGATGGGAAGAAGTAACAGTCTCATGAGAAGTAGTAAGATAGTCAAAAAAACGGGAAAATCTGTTCCATTAGGGGAGCAGTAGCAGAAACACAAGATAATGGTAGTAGTAGGGAGAAAGATTTTTAGCCACATAACATCGAAATTAGGAGATTCAAGGTTCTCGAGACGTGTTACAGGAGTGTTTATGTTTATATAGGCACAGACACCACCATTTAGACGGAAATTATAGAAAAGGTTATAGTTAGAGATATTAAGTTTGTTTGAAAAAGAATCCCTGGCCAGCTGTGTCTCAGACAATAATAAAATGTTAGGTTGAGAGTTAGAGAGGTGATATTCCACAGATTCGTGATTAGCACGGAGGCCACGAACGTTAGCAAAGTCAATATAAAACCCCCGCCTGCGCCCACCCCCACATCTACTTCGACCAGTCATTCGATCAGACAATCGCACAAACAAACGCACACAAACTCTAATAGTTTAAAATTTTCACGTTTACTCAATCCACAAAAAACACACACACAAGCGATCGTATACCAACCGGATAACTAAAACTAATGTTAGAATTAAAATTAAAACCCAAATTAAAAGTATCCTAAGGTGATGG
>JABUQX010113329.1:30000-37500 GCA_015478945.1 Trachelipus rathkii
TATCTAATATATATATATTATATATATATATAATATTATATATATATATATTATATATTATTATATATATATATATATATATATAGTATATATATATTATATATATATATACGAGTGCTTTTAAAAAAAAAAAAATAACGAGCGCTTCCATCGTAGTACATGTTACACGTGGACTTTCTTCCACTCCACGTGTACTTTCCCTTCTTGCTAATTAAGTTTATTCTATAGGCTACACTCATGTATATTTTCCAAATCAAGATAACCATTCAGACAAAAAATATTTTCATTAGTCCGTTAAATGAAATAAATGCACGTAGACATATTAAATGAAACATAAATACAAAATATAATGTACATAAATGATATACACTTATACCATGCAAAAATCAGCAAAAAATCAGCAAAAATCAGCAAATCAGCAAAATTAATTTTAGATAATTTAAGAACGTTAAATGATATGATGATTTTTTAAGTGTCGTTTTTGAACTCGGCACCTGAAAATTTATAAAACCAGAACTATCCAAATATGTGCCTTATGTAAAGCAAATTCTTGGATGCTTCTTCTGGATAGGGTGGAAGACTATTCTATTATACTAATCAAATAATTCAAAATGGTTGTTGATTTTGTTATTTTTTTGCCCTCTGATAAATTGATTATCATTCCATCTACTAATCTACATTCTTTATATCTTTATTTACCGCTATTTTATTTCCTCTTATTTGTTAATAATATTTTATCTACTTTCTACTGCAAATATATTTATTTCCTGTTAAATTTTAGTTATTAACCATGTACAGCCTGGCGTCACAGGAATAACCTTTCATAAATCTTTCTTCTTTGCGAAGTGTGTGTGTGTGTGTGTGTGTGTGTGTGTGTGTGGTGTGTTATGTGTGTTGTGTGTGTGGTTCGTGTTGTGTGTGCTGTTAAACATTGCACTCCTTATTCATCAAAACACTCTTATCAAACGCTACCTATCCAGCCATTTCATTCCTTCTTTCTTCTATCTGTTTAAGGGTTCCTTTTTGCTATCTATTTACCTGGCTTTAATAAAAGTTAAAAAAAGAAAAAATAAGAAAAAAAAGGATCTGTTAGTTTGCATAATTTGTAAGCCACTTATTTATACTCCTCCCTTTTTTATTTTAAATCATATGCAGCTTTGTTAAAACACCCAATTTCTTTTTAATTTCCCAGTTACATTACAAATCTTCTACGAATTCTTCTAAGGTAATCTTTTTTTCCTTTTTTTCGTTAATTTAAAACGTGAATTTAGATAGAATATATAATAATCTCTCTTCTCTCTCTCTCTCTCTCTCTCTCTTCTCTTCTCTTCTCCCTCTCTCTTCTCTCTCTCTCTATATATATATATATATATATATAAATATATATATATATATATATATATATATTATATATAATATATATATATATATATATATATATATATATATAATATTATATATAATATATATATATATATATATATATATATATATATTATATATATATAATTATTGTGGGAAAAGAACGGAAGCCGACATAAATTCCCCTATTAGCTGGGAAAACATAATATCGTGCCCAAATCAAGGACTGAGATCGCACTTCACTGAGTTTTTAGAACATTAGAAATATAGAGACAGTAAGAAGCCACATGGACTATCAAGATTGTCCCAGTCAACCAATAACAAACAGGCTCTCATGCAAATCCACAAAGCACCCTAGGGCATGTCAAATTTCTGTAACTAAAATCCACCAATTTGGCTTAGTCAAAAAAAATGATATATGATACCCAAACCATCCACATACCTTAATAATTAAGTTATGGTCACACATGCAGAATGATATTATTAACTAATGTAACTAAAAACCAGCCAATTTGGCTTTGTCTAAATATACTATATGATACCTAACCCATCCATATAGCTATCGCAACCCTTTCTTAATAATGCCAATCAAGTACACTCAACAAACCTTCCTGCTGCAAACATTCCAAAATTTAACAACCCTTATTGCTGAAAGAATGCTTTCTTATATCAAAAGAGCATTCTTTCAGCAATAGGGAAGAATGCTGAAAGAAAGCTTTCTTGATATAAGAAAGCATTCTTTCAGCAATAGGGTTGAAAGAATGCTTTCTTATATCAAGATGGCATGCCTTTTTCTTAATTTTCTTGTTATGTCCCCTGGTCTCCCGTCCCTGCTCTTACTATGAAGAATTTATGTTCTCTCGTATTATCAATATTATGTAAAATTGTAACTTGGTATCATGTCCCCCTCTGAGAAATCGCTTTCTACAGAAAACATTTCCTAAACTCCTTCAGCCTCTCCTCATAGCTCTTACCTTCAAACCCAGAAATCATCCTTGTTGCTCTACGTTGCACTCTCTCTAGCATATCTAATTCTTTCTTTAAATAAGGGGCCCAAACTTGTGCACAATACTCTATTATTGGCCTAACATAGCTATTATACAGTTTAACTTATTATTTCATTGCTTCTTGTAAAACAAAACATTGCGACTTATTAATGCCCAGCATCTTATTAGCTGATCTCCAAACACTGGATTAGCTTACTTTCAAAAATTACTGCTTATAATCGCCACCTAAATCTTTTTCGATGGTTGTTCACAGACTCAAAAGCCAAATCCCATTCATATCGTAGTTAAACTTTTTTGAGTAACCTAGGTGAAGAAACCTTACACTTTTTACTATCTAAAATTCATTTGCCACTTATCTGCCCCACCCAAGAAGTTTATAAAGATCATTTGGAATCTTTATACATCCCTCAATATTCCTAACTGAGGTGGCCACTTTTGGTATCATCTGCAAACTTAGAATCCTTGCATTTAAGTCCCTGGTCAAATCATTTATATATATGAGGAACAATAGGTGTCCCCAGCACTGAACCCTGTTGGACACCACTCTCACTATTTCCCATGATGATTTATTACCATTTAGTTGTACACACTGTTTTCTATTCAACAACCATTCTTTAATCCAACATGTACCACTCCACCTATACCACAATGCCAATAACTTCTTCATCAGCCTTATGTGGGGGAAACCTTATCAAAAGCTTGACTTGAAGTCTAAATACATAATATCAACTGGATCCCTCGCGTTCAATGGGCCAGTCAGTTTAATTGTATTCTTATTAAATTCTAAAAGGTGTCTGACATGGACCTACCCTTTCTGAAAACCGTGCTGAGGAGTCATACTAATACCTTGCTATCTTTTAAATATTTCTCTATATGACCTTCGGTAACTTTTCCAGAACCTACAACCAGAGATGTTAAGCTAACTGGCCTATAATTTCCCAAATCTACCTTACTACCTTTCTTATAAATAGGCACAACATATGCCGTTTTCCAGTCATCTGGGACCTCACCAAATGTTATAGATCGCTTAAAAATCAAATACAGTGCCTTTGCAATGCTGGCACTACCCTCCTTCAGAATTCTACCATATATACCATCAGGGCCTGCAGCTTTACTTGGATCAATATGGTCGCAAAGATTTAATATCTTACCTCAAATCAAATTTGTAAGTCTATTTGTTAGCAATGCATAAAGAACTATTAGTCTTCCCAAACTTTTATTCTAAATCTTTGATCGAATTTGTTGATTTTGAATCATTTGAAAATGGTAAACCAACTCCTTATCTGAACTCACTAAATTTTCATCAATTTTAATTGGACCAATTGTCCTATTCTTACTTTTAAATATATAGTTTGAAAAAAAAACAAGTAAAAATGCAAGTGGGAAAATAGAAGAAGGAATAGTGTTGGTAAGAATGAGCATAACAGGTAAGTCTGGGGTGAGAAGGCTCAACAAAGAAGATATTAAACTGTGTAAAAAGACGTAGTCTCATATCAGTTATCTGCCTCCAGTTAAGCTCAAGTCAATTCTTTTAAAATCTACGTAATCGAATAAAGTGTACACGTTCTTGGTGCCAGATGCTTGTTTTTTTTAACAATGCAAAGTGAAATAAATTATAAATTTAAAAATAAATTACATTATATATATACGTTAAGTAAAGGTTATGTTGAGTTTAGTTATTTTACAGGTTATGTTGAGTTTAGTTATTTTATATAGATTTAAACTTTTTTTAAATTTTTAAAGGTGTGAAGCTGCTTTATTACTATAGTTTCAATTTGACTTTACTCATTTTTACTTCAGTTTTATGAAATGTGTTCGAATTCATGCAATCGATATGTATATGGAGGTGGAGGCAGATAACCCACATGATCCAAGACGTATCACACAAGTTCTCCACAAAGGAGGAAGAACTCGACTAGAGAGTTCAAAAAGATCAGAGTTTTTGTTAATGAGACTTAACGTTTTTTGCGGACATGTTGTGTCACATTCATGGCCAGTATTTAAATACATATGTATTTAAATATATTTTTGTATTTAGAAATGTATTTTTAAATACAACAATTTTAGTGTATTTAAATATTTTAATGATTATTTAAATTCAATGTTAAACTCGTTGTTTAAAATTTTAAATACAATGTTTACTAGTTGTGGTAAAATTAAATTTTTTATTATTTTTTGAATGTCAGTTTGTGTCTGAGGTTTCTCCATTATTAGCTTTGATTTTGTCCGTGATCTACTTGCCAATTTCGGATCTATTGAACATCACCTCTCCTCTAACTCTCATCCTAAGATTTTACTGATGTCTGCGACAGATATTCCAGATATTCCTTCTCTCATTGGAACATTTTACAATTTATGTTTGAAGAGTGAAGTATGTGCCGATATAAATATTAAGTCCTATAATTCGACTATAAAATCTTGAACTTCATAAAGCCAATGTTTTATGGCTTAAAATCCGCCTTCATACTACTACTACTACTACTACTACTACTACTACTACTACTACTACTACTACTACTACTACTACTACTACCTTATGTTTCTGCTACTGCTTTCCAAATGGGATAGATTAATAATAATTAAAAAAAACAAAACTTTTTATTACTTCTCACGAGACTTGCAATTTCTCGACCAGATGCTGAGGGCCACTATTGAGGGAATTTCAAAGTACCTCTCACTGAGTGGTTGGGCTCATCTCATACTGATACAAATGTTGATTAGATAGTTGATAGACCAATTGATAGAACAGGTAACTGTCACCTTCGTAATTTTATGCGGTACTTAACTTAATTACAAAAAAAATTCAACACAATACTAAAAAAAATAGTTATTGTTGATTTGGTGGTTTTTGAAAATAGTTATTGTTGATTTGGTGGTTTTTGAGACCATTAATAACTTTACATACTTTTTCCCTCACTATATATTTCTTACTAATAGAATAAGTTGACATTTTGAGTTTTGTACATGAAATGAAAGATAGATATTTTTTATTTTCTTTATACATGAATAATCTAAAGAAAATCTTTTTAGATATATAATATTCTTTTTAACAAATGAAAATGACGAAGCCTTTTTGATAAAATTCACTCAAAGGTTAGATAGATCTTCGGTTTCACTGGGTGACTTCGTGTAACCATTGTTGACTCTCAGACAAACTATGGTTTACCATGCAGCTGTTATATCCAAACACTTCTTTGTTACTGCAGCATTTGTACACAAAGACACTAATTTTGAACATATGTCAAAGAATCCAGTAAACCTGACTGTACATTTTCAGCATCTGAAGTCTCCTCTCCATTGCTAAGATCCCAAAATGATTATTCACTTTTGTATACTCTAAAATCAATGTCCTCCCAATTATGAACAATGACATTTAATAACCATATTGGCTTTACAACTTGAGACTGCTTCACGTTGAGAACTGATCCATAAATACAGCAAACGGTCTTAAATAAAAATGATGTAATAAGAACATTGGTCAAGAAAACGTCTACATTATTTTATTCCAAATAATTTAGTGTCAGTTATTATTTATTGTTTTTGGTTTTGCTTAGCCTTTAATGACAGCTGAATAAACTTAATTAGATTTATAAAGTGCAACAGCCATTACTTATATTTTATTGTGTCTATTGTTTAACATACCAAAAATGTTTATAAATTTATTTACTGTTTACATGATATTTGGTCATAATAATCATTGAAAGACCCATGTGTTATTTTAGGGTGGTCTTGTGGTAGAAATAAGTGGACAAAGGCACATGTAATGCTTTGAAATATATTAAATAAGAGAGAGACAAAAACTGGTTTAAAATAAGAATTTTTAATATCAGAAGGAAACTTTCTTTCTTAAATGGTTTTAAACTTGGGATTTAAAGAAATCAAACATAAACCTCTGGTATAATACAAGACCTCTAAAAATTTTGAGTTTAATGTAGATTATTGTATATTATCCTCTTAAGATTAAATCACCTTAACCAATTTTGTAAGTCTTCAGAAAGTAAAAAAAATGTTTGACGATTGCTCTTAGATTACTACTTTAAGATCCTGTATGATTTTCCAGGACTGTCATAAAGTTTGTTGATTATTGCTCTATATGATATATTTTTGTTTAAGAAAGATTCATGAATGGTAAAAAAATTTTCACAGTTAATTCATCCATTAATTTTGCTTGACCTGTATAGGAGCAACTTTTAGTTATTTTATAGATTCTGTTGGACAATCAAAATTATAGTTTAAATGTTTTGTATAGGAACATTGAACCTTCAATTCAAGTATCAATTTACAGGATAACCAAAAGTCAGTTTATTTGCCTTCTATAGTTAAAACCCTTGTGTTTTGTAGTTTGTGATTGTCAAAAAAGTCAGTTACTTACTTTTTCTGATTTTTATGAACAAACAAAAAGTCACTGATTACTTGTATGAAGATGACTGATAACCATTTATATTTTTGCTATTGGGCCAAAAAGTCTGATGATTGCTTCAGATAGATTATGTTATTTTTATAAATTTTGGGTTAAGGGTAAAAAAAAGTCAGTAAATTTCTAGTAAGGGGAGCAACTTAGATTGCTGCAGTTTGCTGGATGGCCAGAAAACCGCCAGACGCTCTTCATGCGCCACTTATTTCACAATTGGCTCACCTTGGATGATGTTGTTGATTGGTTCTGAGTTGAAGATCTCAGTCTGAGTGTAGAGCATATGTCCTATATATATGATGGAGAGAGAAGAAAGCATAGAGAGTATATATATATATATATATATATATATATATATATATATATATATATATATATATATAATATATATATAGATATATATATATATATATATAATATATATATATATATATATATATATATATTTGTTTGCCAATAATTTAAATCAAAGATTCTCAAAAGCTAAATAGATGTTTTTTTTAAAGGTAACTTTAAAATTTTTAGCTGATGATTGTGTTATTCAGACTGTCAGCCCTAAGAATACAAAGTTTGAAGTGGAGCTAGACGGAGTCTATTTGACCTTCTATCTGTTCATCTGTTCAATAAAACCCTTGCTTTAGTAAAATTAATAATTATTTCAAATAGTTAAATGATGTATTCTTTTCTATCTTTTGGCTTTTTAAGGAAAGTTTTAACATT
>JABUQX010113329.1:45000-47500 GCA_015478945.1 Trachelipus rathkii
GGGCTGGGGGTGGGGTGGGGCTAGAGTTGAGATTTTCGGAGTACTTCGCTCTAGAGCTGGAACTGAAGCTTCTGTAAAGCTCTATTGCTGGAGCTGGAACTGGAGCCGCAGCTCAACTTTGAAATTCGCTTCGGAGCATTGGTGCGGCTGGAGCTAGGGTCTTTGGAGCTCTCCGAATACGGAGCCAACAGCCCAACACACACACACATATATATATATATATATATATATATATATATATATATATATATATATATATATATATATATATATATATATATATATATATATATATATATATATATATATAAATTAATTGTGTGTATGTAAAAATTAGGGATGTATCGGATGTCAAATATTTTTAAAATACTCGGTTGCGGATGCGGATGTGAATTCGGATGTCTAACTTTTCACAACCGCGGATCGATATCAATGTTGCACATCCACGGATGCGGATGTTTCTATTCGTATATATAAAGACTAAAGGTTCATATATATATATATATATATACATATTTATATATATATATATATAAACAAAAAAAATATATATATATATATATATATATATATATATATATATATATATATATATCAATATATATCAATATATATATATATATATATATATATATATATATATATATATATATATATATATATATATATATATATATATATATATATATATATATATATATATATATATATATATATATATATATATATACTGTATATATATATATATATATATATATATATATATATATATATATATATATATATATATATATATATATATATATATATATATATATATATATATATATATATATATATATATATATATATATATATATATATATATATATATATATATATATATATATATATATATATATATATATATATATATATATATATATAAAATGACATTAGATTTACTTCCTTAACTCTGTAAAAATTTATGTTAAATATTGAAGAGTTTTTGCCACACATATATTGTGTGTTTCCAAAATATGGAGCGGGGACCCAACTCTTCTTGCATGCCACCAACCACTTTTCCAAACCCTTTTGAAAAGTGGTTAATTTAATATTATTTTATTAACTTTATTTATTCCTTGTTAATACTCAAATTTTGCTATGGTTAGGTTATTTTGAAAAATAATTTTTTTTTCATATATCTCAATTGGAGTTGGGCACGTCTGTCTTCATAGATATGCCCAGCACTACTGAAAATTGTTCACTAGCAATACTGCCCAGATGGCAGCTTAGGAATGTAGGAGCAACTTTTGCTAAATCTGAACACTCGTTGCTTTTATGCTTCCACCATTTTAAAGCATTTTCCTGTGGACCAAGTTTTTTTTTCTTCGTGATACTTTTCTAATAATTCGAGTGATGTGTTGCTTGTGATATTCTCCTCTTCACTGTCACAACTAGAAGCAAGAACTATACCATAATCTAATATACTCAGAGTCTCAGTTAGTGATGTACACGTATTGGAACAAGATGTTGGTGAAGAATCTCTTTCGTTTTCTTTCTCATTCAGCATTCTCTAAATGTTTATTTTTAAATTTCAGGTCGTCACAAAGCCGAGTTAAAGAATATTTTGCTTGATCAGTTATTTGTGCAGAAGAGAAAAAAATTTACCCTTATTACGTAGATTACGATATGTCGCATCCTTATGCATACCTTCATTTTGAATTTCGTTAATTCTTCTCTTAGACTAGGCATTCAAAGTTTGCGTCATGTAACTGATCACTTGTTTGCTTTTTTCAAAACCTTCAAGCAAATACCATGATTGTTCAGATGTTTCAGGTTTATCACAGTAACAATTTAATCAATAGCAGTTTTAATTTTAACTATCAACGGTATGACATTCCCAATTGTAGATGTTGTTTCACTAAGTTTTTTTTTGCAATTTCTTCTTAAGGCTCTAGAGATTTCACACATCCAGACAATATTATCCACTCTAAATTATTAAGAACAGGTGTTTTGTAATTGCTAGTAACATACAAACAAGCTACTCTTTCAATTCTTCGGTTCTCTTCAACATATACAAAGTGCTGTTCCATCTTATAATTAAATCATGTACGGATTTTAATATAGGCAATTGTGGCATCTCTTGAAATTTGTTTAATTCTCTTCTTGAGCCATGGTTAAATGATGGAAATGAATGGCAAATTGTGACATTTGATAATAAGATCGTTTATTTTCTTTTGTGAGTCTATTTCACTTTCAATTGTTAGTTGTATTTTATGCACTGTACAATCAAAATTATTTAGCAAATAAAAGAAAAGTGCTTTTTTTCATGTTTGCTTCAGAATCGCGCGTTAATAAATTTGAAATTAAAATTATTTTATATTTCTATTTTTTTTCTGCTCGCAGGCCATGTCTAGAGAAACTAATGCATAATCGTGAAAGATAATATTGTTATATAAAATGGATATAATATGGGTGTTTATAAGCTAAGGGTAGAGGTTGGTGAGGTTGCGCGTCA
>JABUQX010113329.1:52500-55000 GCA_015478945.1 Trachelipus rathkii
TAATTATATATATATATATATATATATATATATATATATATATATATATATATATATGGCTGGGAGTCAGAGCTGAGGCCGGAGCCGGAGCGGAGCTTGGAGTTCAGAGTTGTGGAGCTCAACATTTTTGTAGGAACCAGAGCTATGATAAGCATTTTCAGTGGAGCCAGAGTCATTAAAATCTTCCTGTCTACTGTTATAAATATTTTATTTACAACCAGTTCTAACTTTTAAGTTTTAACTCTTTAATCCATTTCAATATCCTTAAATAAATTCTTCAGTTTTCAGGAAATAATTTTTATTTTCTACTTATATAAGTTTACGATTATTATTATTTTTTTTAAATAAAATTAACAATTCAATACTAGATGAAGAAGGAAGGTATTTCATCTTTCAAGTTAAAGATGATAAAGTAGTATGAAATTCTAAAATAAGTTCTTAAACATCAAATTAAAGCTTCATTTAAGGGAGCATAATAAAGTTTATAAGTCTGCTGATCAGAAACACAAAGCTCAGAATACCTCAGAATAAAACAAACAAAGTACTTCAAGTCAGCAATCCCCTATTTCAAATTTCTTTCCTAATGAAAGAGTGATAATAACGACGATTAAAGAAACATTTAGGAAACATATTATGCAATTGGTTGTTAATAACGTAGTACAATTTATTTTCTTTACCTGCATTTCTCGGGATAATTAAAGAATTAGCTTATGAGTGTCGCCCGAGAGGCATGTTATCAAGGATATGGTGATAGCTGAAGAAGAAAAGTAGAAAATTACGTTGAAAGATATGATCAAACGAAAACATTTTTTCTTGAAAATAAATGTCTGTACTAGACTCTGAGTCAGTTATTTTGCTATAAATGTTCAGTATGCAGATAATAACTAAATACCAACCACACTTATCAACACGAGATGCAAAAGCGCAACATACTTCTGATTATATAGAAAAGTTATTTGAGAAAGTTTTAAAAGAGTTTTCAGTTACAAAAAAGAAAAAAAAAGAAAAAAAAGAAGTCTTAGCAGCTGTTACAGTTAATGCCTCCAACATGATGTGTGCAATAAGGAAACCTAAAGAAAGCCCAACTGAATCTGAAGTTGACAATAATGCGGAATCTTAAGCTGAGGAGGACATATCTCGGCATAACACATTATTCCGAGATTGAGCAGACGTTTCAGATAAAAGACTACCCATCATCAGTGTATTAAAATATCAAAGTTATATTATATATATATATAATATATATATAGTATATAATATATATTTATATATATATATATATATATATATATATATATAATATATAATATATATATTAATACTATATATAATATATATATATAGTCAGCTTGACGATTCGTGATGGTTTGAAAGAGAGAGAGAGTCCTTTCATTTAATACGTCAAATTGTAATTGCTGGAAGAATATCTGCATCTAATGATATATATTAAAACGTTATGCAGGGAAGGAGCAATCATTCAGTGACCAAGCGACTCCATAGAGCAGCACTTATCTAATGTTCCAACTCCTTTTGGAACTAAAAGGAATATCTAATTGATATGACTCTTCCACTAATAACTCAATAGCAATGGAGTGAAATTGATCGACTAGAAGTAATAATTCGTCAACCCAATACTATAATCACCTAAAAAAAATTTTTTTTTTAATTTACAAAACGGAAGGAGATAACACCTGGCTCATTTTCGCCCCAAATTATTCACTCAGAGTTACGAATATCTATTAAAGATGATTTAGTTAGGTACAATATTACTCCTAAGAACAAATTCATTTTGAATTTTTTCTTTTATCATTTTCAATGTTTTGAGATTTTTTTTACTTTATTTTCAGTTTAGCTTGAACATTTTTATGAGGTTAGGTTTATAATTTTTTTTTTTTTTTCAGAATTTTGAATTTAACTTTGTATTTTATTATTATATATTATTTATTATTATTATTATTATTATATTATTATTATTATTATTAATTATTAATTTATTATTTTATTATTTATATTATTATTATATTATTATTATATTATTATAAATTATAATTATAAATTATAATTATATTATAATTATATTATTATTATTATTATTATTATTATTATAATTAATTATATATTAATATAATATAATATAATATATATAGTATATAATATATATATATATATATAATATTATATATATATATAATATATATATATATAATATATATAATAATAATATATATAATATATATATATATATATATATGAAATAATAATATATATAAAATAATATATATAATATATATATATATATATATAATATATATAATATATATATATATATATATTATATATATATATATATATATATATATATATATATACTATATACATATATATAATAATATACTATATATATTCAGCCAATCCCAAAAAAAAGTAGCCGCTCTGATTCCTCTAACTAATCGTCCTATTGCCTTCACTTGTATTCTATCTAAAAATCTTTGAAACTGTC
>JABUQX010113329.1:60000-63097 GCA_015478945.1 Trachelipus rathkii
ACCCGTCAGCATGATTCCCACCACGCGGAAGGCCCACGACCCCGCACAGCCGCAGGTGCGTCCGCCGCGTACCCGCCCCGCCGCGCGCGCCACCGCACGCGCGATAAGCCGCGTACCCCCCGCCGGCCGCGTGCGCCCGCAGGCGCAATAGTTTCCCGCACGAATGAAATATATATAATATATATATTATATAATATATATATTATATATCATATATATATATATATATATATATATATATATATATATATAACTATATATATATATATAATATGAGTCAATTCATTTTTTTATTTCATACTTAAACATTTTATTAAAGACATTTCCGCGAACAGCTAAAACTGTAACTCCATCACAGACATCTTTTATGATTTTACTTAATACTTTTAATTTTTATAAATTTTTAACATTGTATGTAAAGAAAAATAACCAGAGTTGTCTGATATATAATAAAGCATTTTTTTTACTACACTTGTATCGAAATTTTATTAAAAACCATTAACATTACATACTCGCTTAAAGCAGTAAATAGTAATCAATAGATGGTGTTACTAACACCGTAAGGGAATAGTAATGCTTTGTTTTACTGCTTTACTGCTTTAACTCATGTTTTCCTGCTTTAACTCATATGTTTTTACTGCTTTAATCTCACATATTTATTAACATTACATACCTTAAAGCAGTAAATCAGTAAATCAATAGAGGTGTTACCTAGCAACAAGGGGATTAGTATGCTTTTGTTTTACTGCTTTACTGCTTTAACTCATGTTTTACTGCTTTAACTCATATGTTTTACTGCTTTAACTCACATATTTATTAACATTACATACCTTAAAGCAGTAAATCAGTAAATCAATAGAGGTGTTACCTAACACCTAAGGGATTAGTATGCTTTTGTTTTACTGCTTTACTGCTTAACTCATGTTTTTAACTGCTTTTACTCAATATGTTTTTAACTGCTTTAACTCACCATATTTAATTAAAGATTAACATACCTTAAAAGCAGTAAGAATCAAGTAAATCATAGAGGGTGTTACATAGTCAACAAGGGGTTAGTATGCTTTGTTTTACTGGCTTTACTGCTTTTAACTCATGTTTTATGACTGCCTTTAACTCAGTATGTTTTACTGCTTTAACTTCATTGTTTTTACTGCTTTAACATACATAGTTTTTACTGCTTTAACCATATATTTTATTAACATTCATACCTTAAGCAGTAATCAAGTAAAAATCAATAGAGGTGTGACTAACACCTAAGGGGAGGATTAGTTAATGCTTTTGTTTACTGCCTTTACTGCTTAACTCTTGTTTACTGGCTTAACAACTGCATGTTTTTACTGCTTTAACTCATTTCTTTACTGCTTTAACTCATATGCTTTACTGCTTTAACTCATATATTTATTGACATTATGTTTTTTATTTTGTTTTAATACTTTTTATTTATTTTATTATTATTTTTATTTATTTTTATTTATTTTATTATTATTTTTATTTATTTTTATTATTATTTTTATTATTTTTATTTTTATTTTTATTATTATACTTAGTGTTATTTACTTCATTCCTATTGTTATTATTATTTAGAACACACATTACACTACACACACACATCACACACACACACACACACACACTTCCTACATACATCTTATAACAACACATTCACTATGACAACTTATAAAACACCATTCATATGACACTTAACAATTTACCCATGAGACACGTGTAACATTTTAACTTATACCGACAGCGGACACACTTACAAACTTATACAACATTCACTATGACACTTACCTTTACCCATAGACAACTTACATTTACATCTTACACACACACAAATTACCACACTCACACAGACAGATTTACCTTACAACACTGCGCTCACACACAGATTCTACTTACGACACTGCAGATTTACTTACAACTTCACACAGATTTACTTTACACTCACACACAGATTTATTTACTACCACTCACACAGAATTTACTTACACTTCACACACAGATTTTACTTACACACAGATTTACTTACACACACAGATTACTTACACTGCACACACAGATTTACTTACACACACATACACCTACATTCCCACAACACACGCACTCACTTACACATTTGGATAACGTAAATTTATTAAAACACTTTTATGTTTTAATTAAACACGTACATTTATATTACTCATTCAAATATAACTAAAATTATTTCAAAGTTTCTTAAAACTTCTATAATAAAGCAATCATTATCTTTGAACAAAGAATTTATTATTAACTGTTACTTTTTGTTTATAATTTTATAACTATCAAGTTTAAAATAACTTTTACTAAATTTTATGAAATTTTATTAAAAACAATATTTTACGTACCTTATAAGCAAATAAATCAGTTAATTCAGTAAGGTCAGCCCTAATCACCGCTCTACCCCAAGCTATGCCACGTTTTGTTTTATAATTACTGCTTTACATCATCTTAGCCATGTAATAAGTATAAAAAATAACAAAATAAGTTCTTCTCTGCTAACATACATGTATTTCATTAAAATCTTTCTAAGTTCTTATTTAAAAATAACAATTATTCACTTACATTTATATTATTCGCGTCGATGTTAACGTAAAAATATTTTAAAATTTTTTAAAATAATTTCGATTCTTTATTATTATTTATGTACATTGACAATCCAGAACGAAAAACACAACAAGCCGCACTCCTTACAGATACGAAACTGACTCTCTCTGTAAAATGTGTTGGAATAACTACTTTAGGCCTAAATTTAGGATAATGCCTTTTGTAACCCCGGGGCGATTTAGGCCTTATTACCAGGTCAAAATATATTTCAAACTGACCTTTTTCTGTAACATGTGGTGCAATAACTACGTTAGGCCTAAATTTAGGCCTAAATTAGGATAAGCCTTTTTGTATCCCATGCTGATTTAAGCCTAATACCAGGTCAAAAGGTAATTCCAGTAAAGACAAGAATCATTGTTATTATTATTATTTTTATAAATTATATTTTCAAACTGAAACAGTGCCTGACTCGGTAAGATCCTTTAAGCGGGTAAGAAGGAAATGTTTTCCTTACTTGTGAGTAGGTCGAGTA
>JABUQX010113330.1:0-2500 GCA_015478945.1 Trachelipus rathkii
TACAGAGATGAGATCCTAATTAAATTATATTCATATATAACAATATTTGAGTCAACTATTTTAAAATGCACTCAGTACCTCACATTACTATGAGAAGAAAGAATATATATAACATAAGACAATATAAAATTAGAGAAAAATGTCAGTAAGATTATCCATTTCTGATAAGTGAATCATATTGGTAAGCTGAAGATCTATTGATCACTGCTCATGATAAATGTATGTATGTATGTATGTATATGTATATTGAGTATTATAGTGGTATTAATGTATGTATATTGCTATTGGTATATTATGTTTATGTAAATGTATGCTATTATTGTATAATTATTTAAGATATTTATGTATAGTTATTTTTATTTATATTGAATGTATTGCGTTTTTGTATGTGTAGTTGTATGGAGTATATGTTATGATAGTGTAATTTAAACGATCATAGTTATGTATTTTTCAATATTTAATATATAAGTATTAAGAATTAGTTAATTACGTCATAGTGTATATAGATAGTGTAATACCAGAATGCTTGGAGTGGATGAATGTAATGGTATTAGTAATGTTTCTGCATGTCAATCGTATGAGTGAATGATTATCTGTGAGTGAGTCTATATCACTGGATCACACTATAGACGAATGAGGTTATGAGAGTTATCCAACAATTATCTATTGGAATCTCAAGAAAAGCCACACACACTCACAATTTGTTTGAATATTATTTAGAGAAAGGACTAATTGTGTCCGTGTCCAGTCTCTACTCCACTTGAAAAAAAGATATACTAAATAAGTATAAACACTAAAAAATAGGTTTGGGTAATTTTTACCAGAAAGTGAGTCAAAGAGATATTAAACGACTGTGGCCAAAAATAATAATAATTAATAATGAATAATAATAATAAACTAATAATAATAATTAATGAATCGAGAGAGAGAGAGAGAGAGAGATAAGATAATAATAATAATAACGTAAATAATGACACTAATATGAGTAAGATGAATGAATAATAATAATAATAATAATGATAATGATATTATATATGATATGATGATAATATAATAATAATAATTATATGCAATAATATATAATGAAATAATAATAAATTATTATAATTGAGAGAGAGATTTAATATAATTAAGGAATATTATAATAATAAATAGATAGAGTGAATAATAATAATAATCATAATAATTAATAAAATAATAATATAATAAAATAATGCAACCCATTCCTAGACCAAATAAAATGAAAGTATTGGAAACAAATGCAGAGCAACAAAGAATTGTTTTCTTCACGGGGTGGTTTAAAAATGAATTGAAGATTACATCGAAATAAAAGTAAGCAAAGAATTCATTGTGGAAATGAAGATGGAATGTAAAATAATCTTATAACACAAACACACCACTATATATTCAAAATTGAGTTTGTATTTATGGGATTTATATACATGCTCTTTATTGGTACTTTTTTGGTGTGGGTTGAAAATTTAGCTAATTCACCGTAAAAATGAATCGTTTAGAACTTGCTATTAAGATTTAAACAATCATATTTATAGGTAAAAAGCAATAATTATATATATATATATATATATATATACTAATATATATATATATATATATATATATATATATATATATATATATATATATATATATATATATTAAGGTTATATATATATATATATATATAAGTATATGAATATATATAACTATAATATAATAATAATTATACTTATATTATATACTTACTATTGATTTATTTTCGTGTGGTGAATCTGAAGAGAGTTTGAAAGGATTTGTACTAGAGAGATTTGTGAGGGTGTGTAAAAAGGAGGATTTGAAAGTATATCGTAGATAAGGAAGAAAGTTATGGTTGTAAGTGAGGACAGTCCTCGTGTTGAAGTTATGTTAGATGGTGAGCAGCTGGAACAAGTTCTGAGTTTCAAATTTTAGGAACACAATATAACATAAAAGAACCGATGAACTGCAGAGTGTAGTAGTAAAGTTGTAAGGCAGAAGGTGGCGTTGGGCAATTAAAATTCGTTGGTGACGTAAAGGGACTAAGTCTGAGTGCGCTATAGGGTCTTACATGAGGTGATGTTGTTTACCTGTTAATGTCACAACTAGTGAGAAACTTGGTCTGGAATATAGAGTATACTGATGCTACAATTCACGTGGTCAGATATGGACAATTTAGGGGCGTTTAGGTTGTAAAAAAGAATTGATAAAATGAAGAATGATACGCATTAGAAAGAGTTCTTGTGGTGTGAAGAAAAGAAGTAAATGAGGCAGAATTAAATGAAAGTACGTTGAGATTGGTTTGGTCATATGGAAAGGTGATGAATCAGTCCGTTGTAAACGGATGTATACACGTGGGGTTTAGTGTGTTGGAATCGTGTACCGGCTGGGAGACCGAAGAATAAAGTGGAGTTGAGTAGTGAACGAATGTCTGAACGGAGAGAGTGTTGAACTGGAGGGGTTTTGTGAAGGTTATGGTTGTGGCACC